>JAVCKT010023503.1:12149-22686 GCA_032273925.1 Rhynchotus rufescens
CCCGGGGGGGCCGCACGTAAGCGGGCCGGGCCCCGGGGCCCCGAGCGGGGCGCCCCGAAGAGCCACCGAGCCCCTCCGCGGTCCGCAGCGCGCCCCTAGCCCAGTGCTGTCCCTGGTAGCCCCGTGCGGGCAACCTGGCCGTATCCCCGGTAGCCCCGAGCGCGGCCGGGCTGCAGAGGATGGGGAAGGCGGGAGCTGCCTCGCGTTGGCAGCCCGAATCCAGGCGCTGTTTGCCCTGCTGCGAGGTGGCCGCGGCGCCTCCCTCGCTCCGGGCGCCCCTGGGGTGCCCCAGCCCCGGTGCTGCCCGCCGCGGGAGCCGTGGGAGTCCATGGGGCAGCCGGAGGTCTGTGGAGATGCCGGGATGGGGGGCTATAGGGAACCTCGGGGGAAATGACCTTTGCAATGACACGCAGCCCGCGGGTGAGCCGCTAACGGCCCCAGCAGGATGCCGACTGTTCAGCCCTAAGCCCTAAATTATTTTATAAGTTTCGTAGGAATCGCTTCTCCCGCCCCTGAAGTGCAGCAGCTGTTCGGCACTGCCCGGCAAAGGGCGATCGGAGCAGCGCGGTTCCAAAGGCGGCGCGCGCAGGGAGGATGCGATGGGCTGCGCTGGCACCCGGCCAGGGCGGTGACACCAGCGTCCCGGTGCCCCCCGAACGCGCCACGGCCTTTGTAGGTGGCGGGTTGCTCGGTGGAAAGCTGCTTCCAGCAACGCCGTGGCTTCAAATTCAGCGGGCGATTCGGGCTGGCCTGGGCAGGTCAAGTCCTTAGCAGGGATCCCTACGCCCCATCCAGTAATAACTGTGTGTGTGTGCTGGGGGGGAGGCGCGGCTTTCCAAAATCTTAGAAGTCTTTCATGTAGGTGTTGGCCCAACACAACCTTCTGTAGCTTGAGAGTCAAGCCCAAAGTGGAATGGCCCCTGTCCATCACACCCACGCAGCTGGATGGAGCCCGCTCCCTACCCTCACCGCTCTCCTCGCGCAGCTATTTAACCCCTCCCATCTCATTACTGTAATATCCTTATGATATCACCCCGGAGTATCCTGCCCTTAACAACCCCAGGAGGCTGGCAGGCAGTGGAGCCTTTCTAGAGAGTGTTTAATGTTACTTCAGGAGGGAAGGAAAATACCCGGGTGCGGGCAGCCTGGGCTCATGGGGCGCGCTGTGGGGCGGCTGGGAGGAGGATGAGAGGTGCGTGCCTGCCGCACTGCCGTGGGTCCCGTGCCGCCCGCTTCACTCCCTTCCTTTGGAAGCGCTGCTTCGCACGCTGCTTTTCACTGCCTGCCAGTCTGCCGGTCTGCTCTGCCCGATGCCTCCTCAAGCCCAAGTGAGAGCCAAGGAGCTTCCCTCTTTAGCTGTCGTCTCGGCGGGGCTGCCCGCCGCAGCCCGGGGTCGGTGGCAGCAGCAGGTCGGCGGCTGTGGCTGCAGCGCTGCTCGAAAAGCTGCCCGGGCTGCCCGTGCACCTCGACACACGCTGCGGGAGCAGGAGGAGGTGGGGGCTTTGCTTGAGGTGAAGCCGAGGTCCCCCTGAGCCACGGAGGGAGATTGGGGTCCCCACAGCTGGGCTGGGGTCTCGAAAGGCTGCGCAAGCGAGCGGGGCAGGTGCTCCCGGCCGTGCTGTGACAGCCAGGGCTCCTGTACACTCAGCACTGTAATTCTCCCATGTACAGTTATAGAAGGCTTTTTGGTACTTAATGCTCTAGTGTTGCGTTGGAGGAAAGAGCCTGGAAAGACAAAGACAGGAGGAGAGCAGTGATGAGTCCCTACAAAACTGAATGTTTCAGGTCAAAACTCCCAGGCTATGTGGAGGAAGTGGACACGTGAAGAGAAGCTGCTGCATGGGCCAGGGCATTTTCTGAGCTTGCTGTTTTTATCCCTTCAGGTGTTCATCTCGGTGGGGCCACGCTGACCATGCTCAGGAGCTTCTGTCTCCAGCTCATGTCCTTGGTTTGGATCCTCTTGGCCCATCACCAGCTTGCACAAGGTGTGTCTCTATGGAAACACATCCCTCTGGCCTATGTGCTCCTTTCCAAACCTGCCCTTGGCATTGCTGAAGCCTCCTCAGATCACCATGCAAAAGAGAGCTGGCTGATCTGCAAGACCGGAAAGTTATTCGGTCATCTGGCACCTGAGGGGTGACAGGTGACAACTGGAGACCCCCTGCTCTTGTGCTCATAGGGGCTCACAGCACCTGAGCAGACCAGCAATGAGAGAGGTCCTGTTGCTGTCTCTCTCTCAGCTGCAGCAAACATCCCTGAACGGATGGGCCTTTTTGGGGAGATTGGGCAGAAGGGTAAGAAGGTCCCAAAACTGATCAGCTAATCTGGATCTTGTGAGGCAAAATCCCTTCCCAAAGAAGAGTGTTGAATTCCCAAAGCCATCAGCAAGGAGAGAAATAATTACAGATAGGAAAGACAGTGATCCCCAGGCTTGGGTTGAGCAGTCCCAAGATGCTGCTCCTGATTTGCAGTGACCTGTTTCAGGAGGCTCCTGTGCTGAGCAGCTGGAGCCCATCACCTTGGTGCTGCTAAGGCCCATTGCACATTGGGGTGTCCCTCCCTTGCTTCCCATACGGCGTGCAGCAAATAGGCAAAGCCTGAGTGCTCCTTGTGGCATGGGCGCTCCAACCTGCCCTAGTCTGGGATGGGGGAGCCAAATCATGCAAGAACTTTCATCTCCTAGGGCTGGCTTGGGATCATGTTGGGCTCCATGAAAACTTTCCTGATTTGCTCCAACACTGCTGCCCAAGTTATCTGCCCGTTTCCCAGCAAGGTTTCCCAGCACAGGGAACGCTCCTGCCTTGGCGTCTTGCCGGAGTGACAAGGACCAGGAAGGTGGCTGGGGTGCCTGCACCTTCTGGGGGCTCTAGGGCCCTGAGCAAGCCCCAGGGGAGCTGGATGGAGCCGGCTCCGTGTGGGGCAGAGGCAGGAGCAGGTGCCTGGGGAGAGGGGCCGGTGGGGATGAAAGCGGACACCTGGCTGGAGAAAGCAGGACAGGAGAGGCGGCGGGGCCAGGCCATGGCTCAGTTACACCTTCTGTGGCTTTTAAATAAATAAACAGAACTAGATACCTGGCCCGTTGTTACACCCCATTCCTGCCTCGCTCTCTGCGCTCGCTACTTGGTCATGGCAGAAAATAGGAGCACTTACTTGTCAGCCTTGTTCATGTAGCTGGGAATGGGCACATCCTGGGAGAGGAGGATGCCACTAACCCATCCTTGCCCTTACCCTGACACCTCTCATCTCTGGAAGGATCTCAGCTGAGGGACAGTGGGACAGATGTCCCAGGCCCTGTAACACAGGGCACAATCCACAGCTCTGACCAGCAGGGCCTGAAGGCTGAGGGAGGCAGCACGTAGGTGATGGGGGAGATCATCAGAGACCAGACAGTTTTGAGCGCTGTCCTGTTTCCCAGCAAGGCACAGTGTTGTCACTCCTCACGTGACTGCAAAATCTTCGTCTCGTGTGTGGTACGCAGGAGCTGAAGAGGAGATCTCAGCAGAGGTGCTGGTGGAAGGGCAGACTGAGTGCTTAAAATGGAAAAAAAAGCCCCAAAGGTTTTACAGCATTCGGGTCCTGGTGACTATGAGCCAGCAGGGGGGTGAGCAGACCTGGGGTCACGCACTGTCCCTTGTTAACATTATCCCCCTGTCTCCTGCCTTGCAGGTGATGACTGCAGTGAGCGCTGTAATCTCGCCCACGGCTCCTGTGACCAGGATGGCAAGTGCAGGTATGGCATGTCCTTGAACCCCACTCTTGGTGCTCCTGGTGGGAACTGTACTCCTTAGATTCCACCTTCCAGTTCCCACACCCCTTCTCTAGCTGAGGAACCTCCTGCTCCGCACGCCCACACCTCAGAGTCAGTGACTCTGCTCTCTTTGGCCTTACACCAAGGGCCAATGGAATGGGAAATTTTGGCCCCTCAGTCCCTTGATGATGGACTGCAGTGCTCCTAGGGTCTCCTCACCACTCAGCGATTGACATCATTCTGCCAGATCCAAACCGTCCTGACAGTCTATCAGGAGTGTGGACAGCGCTGCTGCGCATCAGTGATGGGAGGGAAACTGGAGGCTCAGATGCGTTGGGGAAAGACATCAGGCAACATCAGGTTTAGAAGAGGGCCAGCCTTTGGCTTCCCTGCTATTTGAGATGGGATGCTCTCCCTGGGACCATGGGACAGAAGAGCTGCCAACATACAAGGAAAGGTCTGAGAGCATCAGCAGCCTCAAGGGTGACTTCTAGAGACAACAGATAGGTCTAGGTCGGGATCTCCAGATATCTTTATGAAGGCCATGCCAGGAGGTTGGTGGGCTATGCTAGGCTGCCAAGGAGCAGCCCATGTGCCCCCACAACCCAAGTCTGTCCCTGAGCAAGAGTGTGTGGGTGATCCCTGGTGTCCCGACCCCAGTGGGTGTCCAGATCCCATGAAACAGAGCTTGGAGCATGTCCCTGTGCTGCCGCCAGTGACACAGCAGTGCTGCCCAGGTGGCCATGTCCCTTGCCCAGTGCAGGCTGGCAGATGCTCCTACCCAGAGCCTCATCCCACACAGCAGCCCTGGAAGCAGCAGCCCAGCCCAGGCGCCTCTGTCCCGCGGCAAGGAGCTGGGCATCCGCTTGCTTAGAGGCCCTTGTTCTCCTCCCTGGGGCACACTCAGCTCCTTCTCACAGCGGGGCCTGGCAGCGCCGTTCCCGGCCACTTGTTCTCGCCCAAAGGAGCAGATGTGGCTCCGCGGTGCCAGGCGGGGAGCTCCGGCCAGGACATCTGCACGGCACGTGGCCCGGCGGCACCGGCCGTGGCCTCTGAGCCCAGCTCTGTTCCTGCTGGCCCCCCAGCTGCCGGGGGCGGCTCCTCCCCATCCCTTCCATGCCCACGGGAGGGGGTGCAGAGCCCGGGACAAGGCGCTGCTCTGTGCGGAGCCCTGGGCGGCCTCCTTGCAGGTTGTTCTGGTGCAGACGAGTATGCGACTTGCTGCTCCAGATTTCAGGTCTCCTGAGCGCTTCCTGAATCTTTCAGGAACCCATTGAAACCATCCCCAACACGAGCCTTTTCTCTGACCTGGCCCCCTCCCTGGCAGCTTTTAGGGCTGGCTCTTCTCCCCTAGAAAGGGGAGCCCAGGTCTCCTGTTCCCCTTGCTGCAGTCTATGGGCACCCTGGGGTAGAGCTGTCTCTGAGATCTGAATTATGAATATATTTTGCCTGATTTTATCAGAATCTCATCCATTCCTGTCAAGGAGTCATGTTTGTTTGTTTTTCTCTTTTATTTAACCTTCTCCCCATTTCTTGGGAACAAACTGCTGTTACAATAGCCAGTCCTAGATGCTGACGTGCAGCGTCTGACCAGCCTGGCAGCGCTGTGCTCACCTGTGCATCTTGCTAAAATGAATCCTGGCCGCGAGAATGAAGCCCATTGCTTACTGTGAAGACCACATTGTCCTTGTTAGGTTTAATTCTTCCCTGTTTGGAGTCTAGCCTTGGTTACATTTGGTGCCAATTGCACCTCTGCTCAGCTCTGCTTCCATGGAGGTGCCCTTTTTTTCTCAGCTCTTTATCGCTTCCTTTCCCCATGCGAGCTGCAGGTCTGAGGGCAGGGAGACCAGCGGAGCAGCAGCTTTCCTTTGCTTCCAGTCATTGCCACCGAACCACTCACTGGGGTCAGGGTCCAACCACCGCGTGCCAGCGGGGTTGCTTTTCCCATCACACCTCCCCAGGGAGCTTGTAGATGAGGGAATCTGTACATCAATCACATTGAGCAGGGCTCTGCAGCTGGATTACCGTGCACTTTACAGGAAAAATCACATGGACAAATTATAATGGAAGCAGGCAGGATGGAACAGACAGTCCTTGAGGGCTTGTTCCTCCTTCCCTTAGGGAGATGTCAGCAACAACCTCCTCGGGAGGAGGGAGCCAGCAGGTCTGTGGGGCCCCCTGGGAGGCTTTCCCAGCGCGTGGCTCCATGGTGGAGGGAGCCAGCCCCTGGCGAGGCTGCGTCCGGCTGCCCGTCCTGTCCTGTCCTGTCCTGTCCCTGTGCAGGTGCGATCCAGGCTGGGAGGGCGAGTTCTGCGAGGAGTGCGTGCGCATGCCGGGCTGCCTGCACGGCACGTGCCACCAGCCCTGGCAGTGCATCTGCCACAGCGGCTGGGCCGGCAAGTTCTGCGACAAAGGTGAGTCCCGGGCTGGACACGTGGCACAGGCGGCCGGGACGCTGGGCAGGAGGCAGAGGGGTGGCAGGGGGTGGGTTTCACCCGTGCCCACGTGCTGAGGTGCTGCCTTCCTCTGTGAGGGCTGGGGGGCTGAAGCCACTGCAGCCACGTGGGTGGGTGGGACGGGCACAGCTGGGAGCAACCCTGGTGATGACGGCTGCCAGGGAGACGGGATGTCACCCGTGTCAGCTGGGAACATCCCTTTCCCCTTCTGCGAAAGAGGCCAGGCTGCCAGGACCTGCTCCCTGGCTGCGTGGCAAGAGGTGCCGTAGCTCCCACGAGCCTCAGGAAGCAGAGCAAGTGAACTCACTGCCTTTCCCACGGCACGATGGGCTCCGGGCGGCACCTCCCGCTTCCCGCAGGGCTTCCTGCCTTCAGCAGGTGGCCGGGGGTCCCCTTGAGCGGCCAGGAGGCAGCGTCACCGTGTAGCCTCTGCGCGCGCCGGCTTTGCGGGGAGGCAGGCAGGCAGGTCTGCAGGGGCACGAGGCACGTCCTGCTCCCCGTGAGCCCCGATCCTGTGCTGCAGGCAGCCAGGCCGAAACATTTGCCAACTAGCTGGGAAGCACCGCGTACATGCAGCGTTTCTGTTGCTGTGGGCATGTGTTAGAGAGGGGAAGAGAGAGAAACTGCTGCCATTTCTCAGTCCCTCCCGAGTTTGATGGGCTGTGTTGGTAGTGAATTGGCCACATCGCCCTCTTTTCTTACTAACCCTGCCTGCTTCTTTCCCCTCAGACATACACATCTGCGAACACCAGTCCCCGTGCCAGAACGGAGCCCAGTGCATTTACGACCGAGATGGGGAGTATTCCTGCCTGTGTCCAGAAGGCTTCCATGGGAAGGACTGTGAACTGAAGACAGGGCCATGTGAGAAGGCAGGGTGAGACACAGCAGCAGGGGCAGGGCAGGCAGTGAGGTTACAGGCAGCAGCTGTGCCAGGCCAGGCACTACCAAGCAAGCAGTGCCCCAGCTTGGCTCAGTACCGGTGGATTTCCATGCATGAATGGAGCTAAGGCTCAGCTTGGGGCCCTGCGCAGTCCCACCGGGGCAGGGACCATGCTGTGATCTGAACAGATGCCCATCCCTTGTCACTGTGAATGTAGTGACTTGGCATCATTCATGCATTTGTGGATCAGCAGCAGGGCCTGCTTCCTCTTCACACTGTTTGGCTTAAGCCTCTTCCTGGGGAACAACAGGCCTGTGCATGGCAATATCTTTGGAGGGCCCATCTCAGATGGGGAGATGGCACCTCCTGCCCATGCTTCTCTTTGAGAAGGGCTGTCCTGCCTATGCACAGCCGAGCAGTTGTGTGTGTTTGCCTCCGTGGGGCAGAGAAGGCTGCGTGCTCTCCAGGCCTGTGACCCATCCTTACTCTCTCCATGCAGGTATCCGTGCAAGAACGGGGGGCAGTGTCAAGACGAGAACGGCTTTGCCAGCAACTTCACGTGCCGGTGCCTCGCCGGCTTCGTGGGCGCCCTCTGCGAGACCGACGTGGATGACTGCCTCATGCGTCCCTGTGCCAACGGTGCCACCTGCCACGACGGCATCAACCGCTTCTCTTGCCAGTGCCAGGTGGGCTTCGAGGGACGTTTCTGCACCATCAACATCAACGACTGTGCCAGCCAGCCTTGCAAGAACGGGGCAAAGTGCTACGACCGCATCAACGACTACGACTGCTTGTGCCCTGACCGTTTTACGGGCAAAACCTGCGAGATCCCCAACCCCGAGCCCACCTGGGCTGCCCCCTACCACGCAGCGAACCCCGAGAGCGTCGTTGTTGTGGTGAAGAGCACCACCAGCGAGATGCCGGGGGTGACTCAGCTGGAGCCCGTCAGGACTGTGGTCACGGGGCGCCGCGTGGCCAACCACAGCGAGAAGGTGCCAGGGGGAGGGTTGTTGAAAATCTCCGTGAAAGAGGTGGTGACCCAGCGGGACTCGGGGCTGAGCGAGGCCCAGCTGGTGACGGTGCTGGTGTTCGGGATCCTCACCGCCGTGCTGGTCCTCGTCACCGTGCTCTTAATTCTGAGGAACTGGCACAGGGGGCGTCAGAGGTCGAACTGGTGCCAAAGCCCTTCGCAGGCTGCCAGGAAGCTCCAGGACCAGGAGTGCCAGGTGGGCATGCTAAACACAGTGCTGATCGAGCCCAGAAAGACGACGGAGCTGTGAGGACTCTCAGAGCCAGGCCCCGGCCGGCCGCCGCGCCAGCAGCCCCTCGAACTGCCGCCCGGGAGCTACCAACGGGGCAGCGAGGAAGGGCTCCCCGGCCAGCGAGCGCGGCAGCCAAGCCCCACGGCGTCGGCCAAGCCCCATGGCGTCGGCCAAGCCCCACGGTGTCGGCCAAGCCCCGCGGCGTCAAGCGCAGTGTCCCGGCCATGCCTGGGGGACGCCGCCTGCCCCACGCCGCCACGGCCGGCGCCCTGGGCCTCCACACGCCACGCCAGCCCCATGCGAGCGCCCTAGGCGCCCTGCCTGCTGCGAGCGCTCGGGAACGGGGCCGGTAGCCACCGGGAAGGGGGCGGCCTTCTCGCCCGCCCAAATCCTGCCGGGCCCTGCGAATCTGTCTCCGCAACGCCGGGAAGCGGCTTCGCCCCGTTGCCTCGGGCTGTTTCTTCTGCGGCCTTGGGGCTCTTGGTGCCTGCCCGGGCCTTCCTGCCCCAGCACGGGGCAGGGCAGCTCCTCGCTGCTCCTGGAGGCTGCAGCCTGGGCGTT
Source organism: Rhynchotus rufescens (assembly GCA_032273925.1). Taxonomy (NCBI): domain Eukaryota; kingdom Metazoa; phylum Chordata; class Aves; order Tinamiformes; family Tinamidae; genus Rhynchotus; species Rhynchotus rufescens. The sequence continues at coordinate 21,057 of JAVCKT010023503.1, forward strand.
TTTTGGACCCTAGGGAGGGGTGAGCGCCCTCGTTCTGCAGCCTCGCGGTTCTGTGAGGCAGGAGGAGGAAGCTCTGGTGGTTACGTGAGACCCTCTCGTGCCCGTTCTCTGCCTGTGTGATGCCCTCTCTTCTTGCTGATGGATCTGGGGCTACAAACACATGCGGTACCTTCCTCCTGATGACCTACATGTCTTCTCCCCTACCTACTGAGCTGTCTTGTCTGGTCCATCTCCATATGACAAGAGCTCCGTCCCCGCTCCAGCACACGCTTCTGCTTCACCGTTTGCTGATGGGGGGACCCCATTCTCCCTGGGGTCCTCAGGGCCTGAGCTGGTCCTTCTCACACATCCTCGCAGGTGAAGCTGGAGATGGACAAGGCTGGGGTTGTGCTGGGCCAGGAGCAACACGGGACCTCATTTCCCTTCCCAGGCACCTCAAGGCGTGCCACCAGGACCAGCCTCACATCAGCCATGCAGCATTTCTCCGTCCAAGGCTGAGCAACCTGCCGTGGATGCAGGGCGGGCTACAGCGCCTGGGATGAGCTTGGGAAGCAGACGTGGCACTCACTTCTCTGCTATTACCAAAGCATGGCAGCACATGACCAGGTCACCCTTTATACTGGGTCAGCTGCTGCTTGTTCTGGTCCAGCATGCAGCAGAGTCCTGCCAGGCCCCGGATTTTCTGCATCTTCCCATGGACATGGAGGGCTAAGCAGTGGATATCAAAACAAAACCAACCAACCACCCAACAAAAACCCAGCTACTGACCTGCAGGGTTGCTGTGCAGGGCCCAAGGCGGTGTGCACAGAGACTGGGCAGAGGAATTAGCACCCAGCCAGGAGGGAGACCTGGGGCTTCATCAGAAAGATTATTTTTTTAATATGTGGATGGATGATGTACCTTTATGAAATAAAACAAATACAAGCCCAGAGCAAGTGCATCAGAGAACTATAAATTAATTTAGGCTGGAAGGGACCTCTGGAAGCCATCTAGTTCAACCTCGTATTCTCAACATACGCAGTTAGAGCAGGTGGCTTGGCTGCTTGTTGAGTTTTGAGCATCTCCACGCAGGTCCAGGCAGGGTGGTGGTTCCACCCCGCGTTCTGGCCCACTATAAACGTTTAGCTAGCTGGAGGCCCTCCGCTTCCCTGCCCTGGAGCTGTGCTGCTGGGAGAGCACCAGAGGCTCCCAGAAAGGAGTGGTAAGACTCGTGGGATGGAGAAATATTTAGTGTATTAGGCACTAGGCAAAGAAGGACATGGCTTCAGGGAGCAGAGGTGGCTCCTACAGCCTCGGGGCAGAAAAGGGACATGTGCCAGGACAGCAGAGCAAGGGTGTGTGCCTGCCTGGAGCAGCTTCCGAGGCTCGGGGAAAAAAGGAAGAGGCTCAGAGCGAAGTCATGGGAGCTGATAGGAAGAGCAAGCTCATCCTAAACCTGACAGAAGCTGGAAGGGAATATAAGGAAAAGGAATAAGAATCATTGCAAAAAAAGAGGTCATAAATCAGCCTGAAAACCTGTAATGGGGGAAGGTGTCCATGGGGAGGTGGAGGAGGAGGAGCAGGGTCCCCTGCTGCAGCCTCCTGGGAGTGCTTGCTGCACCTGGAAAGCACGAGGATGCAGGAAGGGGTG
>JAVCKT010023504.1:0-12676 GCA_032273925.1 Rhynchotus rufescens
TTGTTCACTTGTACTAACAGTTTTTCCTTTCTGTACAGAGAATGGTTCCAAGTCTTACTTCTACTGTAAATTATACTGATCCTACACTAGAGCCTGTAGCAACTGAAAATTCAGTCATACGACAGAAGATAATAGATTCGCAGTTCAAATGCTATGAGAGGATGAACAGAGCTCCTCCATATAGGAAAAAAGGTAAAAAGAAAAAACACCTCTGTTTGTATCTTGCTGCATTTTCTTATATTTATTACAAGAGAAACATTTTCTTCCATTCTACCATTCTACCATATTTAATATTCTACCATTAATATATGGTCTTGCTATTCCAACTTCCACTTCCTTCCAACGAACAGCAGTCAAATTCACATTAAGCATCCCCTTACTGATAACAAAATGAGTGAGCAGAGGGAATAAATAGCTTTTCCTTCCTCCCAGTGCAGATACTACCAGCATCTCACAGATGAAGTACCTTTCTGGCTCCGTGTTTTGTAACTTGAATACCCTTAGGGAATATGATTCTCTAGAACTGTCGGTTCGGTACGTTTCAGTAGGCTCACATAAAGACCTAATTGTGATGAATGGTCTCTTGAACATAAGTGTCGTTTTTGTTTGCTGCTCTCACCTTTTCATTTTGTCATTTGTGTACTGACTGATACCTGTACAGGTGGTCTATGTTTTCCACAGTCCGTGGTAACACTAATAAAAAGAAGTTTATAAACCACTGAGGATGTACTTTTACTGAACATGAGACACATATTAGAAGTAATAAGGAGGGAAATGGCAAATAACAGTGAGGTTACAATGGCATGATATAAATCAAAAAGGATTCCTAGCTGAGACTGTGTGTTCTGTTCTGGTCACTTTTCCATACAAAAAATATGGGAACAGAGAAAAAATATTGCAGGCATTGTGAGAATTTATGCAAGCAAGGAACAGAAAGACCGAGGCAACAGTTTAAAGGGAAGATATATTAAGGACACCTGATAAATGTACCCCACATAATGAATGGGGTGAAGAAAATGTGTGTTTGTTTCCTTTTTTTCATGGTACAAGAAAAAGGCTTTTCTCTAATTCTTTTCCTGAAAGATTTTGCTAACTTCTGTAAGATTGACAGAATGATTAGATATTAAGATGCTCAGGGTTTGATGTTTTGGAATAAATAGATTCCCATTGCTTTAATGGTTTTTCATTCAGGCAAATAATTAAAAAAAAAAACAGGCATTTAAATAGTGTTATCAGATAGAAACCTTCATGTTTCAGGCATAAACAAACCTTTAGCTCCTAGGCTTGATAAGGGCAATGCTGCAATCTGCTCAGATTACTCTTTCAGTCTCCAGCTCTCTAAGTATGTAATTTTTGCATCCATGGAGAGTTCCACCGAATTCCCCTTTCTTTTGCCCCTTGATCCTGAGATTAATTGCTGAAGCGTTTGCTCTGCATGACCTAATTCTCATTAGGTATGAATTCTTGGTAGTTTTTTTCAAGTTGCCACAGGAGAACAGCTGTTACAGACCAGCCACAACCTGACACAGCACAGCAATTCTTGAGCTCCTTTGGTTAGCAGCAAGATTTATGGAACATCGCTGGAGACAATATGCACTTAATTTATATCTCAGAATTAATATAATGAATGATTAAGGAATTATATCAAGGCCACTGAAGTCATCTTTTTCCTGTAGTTTCTGTAAGTCATAGCTAAATCCTTACCTGTCCCATAACATTTATATCTCCTAAAATACTAGACTGAACAAGAGTCTAAATAACTTGCCTGCAAATTTGAAAGAGAGGTGGATTCTCTTGATGCAAAGGGCAACTGTGGGACAGCTCCTGAGAAGAGTTTGACATGTTAGTTGAAGGGATATACCAGTTACAAGCTCCCAGCACAAACACTTGTGGAGTTTCAGTCTAACTGAGTCTTTTAGGAAAATTTGGAGAATCTGGTACTGCTTTGAGACACCCTGCCCTGAAGTGCCCACATTTTTCAGGGACATCCGCAGCTCCTAAACTACCAAACTATTTCCATACTCGCACAGAGGCAGTTTACATCCATCACAATTCTGAGCTCAATCCTGATGAATGTGAAGTGCAGAAAGCTGCACAATCTCACATCAGAAGTGGAAGAGCTGCTATAACACAGACGGATTGCAGCAGAGTAACAAGTGGTCGTGTGTCTGCAGGCTTGAAATAACAGACCACGGGTAAACATTTACCTTGCCCATTTCAAGGCAGAATTGACTGACAGCCCCTTGAGATGACGTGACCATCCCCTTGAGATGGTGCTGTGTTCCTTCCTTCCTCATCCCTCCAAACCTGTAATCATCCAAAATTGTCAGCCAACCAATATTCTGCTCCTCTTCCTTTTCTATTTTGTTGTTTACACTAGTTTATGTCCTGCACCGGTTCTAAAAATATGTATCTGAATCCTTTTATCTACCTCGAGAGACATATTGTACAATGTACAGGTCAAGACCAATGATTTTTTCCTGTGTATGGAAAAGCAAAGAATTTAAAACAGAAGCCAAAAATTCATAACAAGCAGTATTTCTCCAATACAATGCTCAAGTTGCATCCATTTTCGCTTATCTTTTTCTTTGATATTACGAAATATTGTCTTTCAACTAACTCTCACAGTCAGAGCAGAGCATGACAGTGCCTGAAATAAAGATAACAAACTGCTAATATTGTGGCTTGTTAACAAACTGAGCGAGTAGCATTAGCAAATTTAACCTGAAAATGGGAAAGGATCTGTGCATAATATCTTAACTAATGAGGAAAAAGTCCTCATAAAAATATACTTCTGGCTATAAACTAACCTGGAAAACATTAATTTAGAATACCTCATGCTTTCAGTTTTTAATCTAAAACTCTTCTGGTTTAAAATAACAGGCAGCCTTTTACACCTTTCTAAATCTATTGTAAATACTGATTTTAAAGAAAGCTTAAAGGAGGACGCTTATCTGACAATAATTTTATAGGCACCAGAAGCCATTCACCGCCTATGTTTTATTAACTTTCAATGTCTAAATAGAGCCCAATTGCCTAATTAGTATTTCAGAAAAGACTTACACAATCATACAGCAATTCTAAAACTCCCTTGGGACCAGAGCATAAAATGCAAGACATGTTTTCTCCCTTTGACCTGATAAATATCTTTTTCTCTAGCATAAACTGATTTTAAATGAGGAATAATGAAGTATATATATATATATTTATATATATAAATGTTACTTGGCTAAATCTGCAATAAGTGAGGAAATTGTGTTACAGGAACCAGTCTTATCATGCAGTTTAAGCTAAGCAGGATGTAACCTCTCTGTAATGGGAAATAGGAGTGAGATGTGTAATGCATTTCTAGCACTGCAGGGAAAAACAAAATCAAGGACTTTTTCCTCTCTTCTTTTTCACCTTTTCAGGGGATGGGAACATTGCTAGAAGAGGACATTTTCTGCGCAGTGCAACCTTCCCCAAAAGGGTGTGATAAGGGCAGGATTTACATCCTTCTCTATGCACCCTCCGAGGGCAGAGTGAGCTTGTTAGAGACAGCTGGAAGCATCTTTTGGTCTTTCACCTCATTCCACTGGATCCACAGGTTGTCCCAGCCCGCCTGCCAGCCTGGTGTCATGAGCCGTGGCGTTAAAGCCACACTGTAATCTTTAGTGTTGAGTAATGCAATAAACTTAGAGACCAGTGTGTGCAAATGTTGCCTTTACCTGGAATAGCCCTGCAAGCTCTTCCTGCCTTTGCACTTCAAAGATTAGGGATTCAGACCGGCTGAACAGCAGAAGATGAACTGAAATGTGAATATCTGTAAAGATATGCAAAATCTTTTACCTTTTACCTTTTACCCTTTTACCAATAATGCATATGTTTAGGGCTAAAAAGGTCGGTGAATTCAGGCTCTGAAAAAAGGAATCTGTTTGATCAGACCTACACTCAAAGTTAATTCAACTGACTTTTAAAATTTATAGTAAAATAAACACCATTGATGACAAGTCAGCTGTCACAAGTACCCTGTAGCATTTGAAGATCCCTCAAAGTGTAATAATAATAAGTTTTTTCATTGCATCTGCAGGTGCCACTGTTCCTTGGGAGAGTAGAGCAGGATGTGTTCAAAATGACTATTTTTTGAGTTAACTCCTGAATTCCTCTTGCATGTCTAGGTCTGTTCTGTAACCGAACGTGGGATGGATGGTTGTGCTGGGATGACACACCTGCAGGAAGAGTCACTGCTCAGAATTGTCCAGATTATTTTCCAGACTTTGATCCAACGGGTACAGTATTATTTCTCATCATACTATCTTTCAAAGGAAGCCTTCAAAATATTCATACCATTAAATGAAAACATGCTTCTAAAGGCATTTTTGTGACATTGTGAAATCTCAGAAAGTTTGTCTGAAACAGAAACATATGCAGTCACTGCTTGCATAATTTAATTAAAACCAAAAAAAAATACATGTTTTTATTTTTTATAAATTTTACCTATAGATTTCTGGAATATATTTTATAAAAATAATACCTGCTAAGTAGAAATATTAAAAAATTTTTTAAATTTAATTTTAAATTCTTCTAATAAAGAGAAAATACTGAAAATATTCTGTGCATGAAATAATTATCAGCATTTTCTCTCTTTTTTTTGATAATACAGTTTCATGGTAGAAAGCAAACAGAATTAATGTTCTTTCTTTCTAAGTGCAGATATTTGCAGCCTTTTCGACTAATAGAAGTAAATCAAAACATTTAAAAGGGCAAATGAAAGGAATAATCAAAGACAGAAAGGCTGATAAATAGCTATAAGGAAATATTAGATACAGTTAAAAGATCACAAACCGTATTACTACTTATGGGCCATGTCTCATGCTACACCGTGCTCAAAAAAGTATAGACAAAATGTGCCAGTTGCAATAAAAATATTGTAGGGGACATATAAATCTAATTATCTTCAATGAGATTAAAAAAAAAAAGTTACATGCCATATTGGAAAGTAAATAGCTGTAAATTAATGTATTAATTATCCAATCTAATCATTAAACTATCGGTTCTAGTGAGCTTTTTTGTGTGTGTAGAAACAGAATTTCCATGTTGAATCAGATCCAGCACATACGTAGTTGAATCCAATTTGTAGTAGCAGACAGATTTGTCAATTGTTCTGATCTTTAAAAAATTAAGCTAGCCATGGTTAGAGAATCCATCCTGCAGGCAAGATAATTCAGTATCAGTCTCAATCTGCATGGATTCAAATCTTCACTTGGATGAAGGAATCTCCTCTTCTCCACTGAAAACAAACACTGCACTGAAAAGGATCCACTGTCCTGGAAAGCGAGCAAGCAAAGTTGTGTGAGACTATGCTCATACAAGAATATCCTGAAACCTATGGCACGATTCATACAGAGACTAACAACCTAAATAAGATAGATACCTCATGAGCATTGAATCATGTCTTTCCTTGTCTTTTACTCCTTTCTTTAGTTGCTGACATACTTGCTCTCAAACTGTTTTCTGTACATTACCATACTTTCTAAAAGGAGGTTGAAGAGTCTTGCCACGGGGTCAACCTCACACTTTAATCCCTGGTGCATCCTGATGAAAGCTGAGACCCGTCCAGCTAAGGAGAGCTTTTCAGTCACGTCTCCATCACCACAAATGCTTTACCCAGTAGGCAAAAATCCAAGGTGGTGCTAAGAGTCCTGGTTTATGTATAGCTGTCTAGCTGTTTAACCTAGTAGCACAAGCAGGTACAGGACAACTCTGAAGCCTCAGAAGTCTCTTGCAGCTTGTAGATCATCATCACATGATGAATAAGGGTGATTATAGAGCAGCTCTCCCCATTGTTCTCAAGACAGCTATTACTAGCTCCTCTACCCATCTTCTGGTCTCCAAATCCTTGTTCTGAGTCAGCCTCTCCATTACATCAGCACTCTGCAAAGTAATGCTTTAAACCATCCATAGAGAAGCACCTTACTCTTGCTATTAATGCATATTAATGTTGAGGTCTGTGACTCATCCAGCTGATTGCAAATGGCTTCTTAAGCCCTTTCACAAGTGCTGCAGAGTCCAGCCTTCTTTGGATAGCTCCTATTGTTATTCTTTCTCCCATTTTTTAAAGCTTGCATATTTTATATATGTATATTTATTTCTTGTTATGAGAACCACAGGGGGAAAACAAAGCCTCTAGTATAATTTCCTGCTATTTTTACTGCTGTCTTATTTAGGAACAATATCTGCATTTAACATATGGGCATAATGACAAACACTGTAGTATCTGCATTTTTCCACCAACATTTCTCTCTGCTCCGTTGCCAACGTCTGCCTCTTCACTGGTGTCTTGATCAATAGATGCTGTTTCCGTGGAACAACAGACCTGTTTCAGATGTGGTCACTTTCCTAGAGTATCTATTAAGTACCCCAGCTCGTAGTAGATCCACTGTGTACAAGCAGCAGGTAGTCAGTGTTCACTTCACAGGAGTCTGGTTGTCACACAGGGACTTAATAAAGTAGGAGGGAGACAAAATCATGTGGTGACTAGAAATCTTTCAACTGCTAATGAAAGTGGCTGCCACTTAGAGGTGACCAAAAGCATACGTTCAACCATCCTGTGAAAAATCTGTCAGATTTTGTATCACAAGTCGTTATTTTCTTTGGTAACTTAGGCATATTAAGCAAAATACAACTAGAAGAAACAGAATTTTATTCCTGAAGAACAGTAATTTTACAAGATATAAAGTGCAGTGCCTTTCAGATTTTCTTCTCACTAGGGCTCCGTGGTATCAAACCACTTCAGTGTGTATTTTAGACGTGCAAATACCTCCACTAACTTCAAAAACAAGTTTTTTATACCATGCTGCTTTGGGTTGTACTGTCTGCAAAGCCAGTATGTATCAGATCACTGACATCTAAGCTGCTTTTGCCTGTGGCCATGTATAACTTTGAGATAGAAAAAAAATTCACTGCCAAGATTTATTTTTGCACTTTGATACTTATTTCATTCATATCTGGAAAAGTGGACCAGATCTGATTCTCCAGGCCATGTGAACCTCTGAATGTCCCTTAACAGACCTATATATCCAGACCCTCAATAGCATATACTATTGATGCCAAGACGACATTCTTACAATATGTCAGAGAGTAAATAGGATGAAATCATATTCTGGAGGGAGTTGTTACAGTATGTTAGAAAGTAAATAAGGTGAAATCGTATTCTGACAAAAATGGCCCAGGAGCAAAAAGAGAGCTGCAGTGTGCTGAGTCCATTTTCTGCCTGACAGCTTCACAACCAACTCAACCTGACATAATCCCACTTATTTCTCCAAACTTAGGTTAGTTTATACCAGATAGAAATCTAAGTTCTGGAATAGCAAAGGATCACTGTAAAACTCTTGTCTGTTTAATGAGCTAGGGGTTCCTACAGTTCTTTTCCTACCTGATGCAGATCTATTCCATGAAAGAAGGTTTTAAAGGAAATAGACTTACAGAAATCCTCCCATACAAGCCAGAACACCTGTAGCCTTTTGTGGTGATCTCTTTCTCACAGTGACCATCTTGTGCAATGTAATAATGCATAAAAATAAATCAATGTTTTGGGAGAACATACTGAGATCTACTGGGTTAACTCCAGTGGCGGCAGGAACTTCATCATCTCATCCATCCCTGTCTGTGAATCCCTGATCAGAGCTGGGTTTTATACTCCCATATCCATTCTACCTCATACACAGTTTCCTTTGAATTATATTTTATATTTGTCTTTTATCCAGATTAATATTTGTGGTAATTCCTCAAATAATTCTTAGTCATGCTGAAATTGATGGGAATTGTATTTAATAGGAATATAGTGCATAATTCATTCGGGTAATATTCTTGCTAATAAAATAATATTAAAATAGATCGTGAATATGATGGCCTTCCACCAAGATGTATTTACTGGGGGCATTATGAGGTGCACCATGCAATGCCCAGGCCCTTTGCTTTATGGAAGCATAATTTTATATTGCCCACCTCACTATCTGAGCTTTCCACTCATGGTCAGGGTGAATTTAACACAATCACACATAGCAGTACAGTTTCTTGCACAAAGTTCATCATGATAGTCACACCTTTTCACTTCATTTTCAGTCCCTTTCCTCTCCTGGCAGAGTACATGTTTAAGAGCAGTAACCATCCAACACAGAACCAGCCTGCCTGGCTTGCAGGCAGGGACCTGATCTAATGATCCAACTATTTTTACCAAAGCACCATTCAATTCCCTACTTAGTTGGGTTTATTTATGTCTTTGATTTCATATTGCAAACTAATTGCTCATAACTCTCCTTGTGGCTCCAAGAATGAAGTTTTTATGGTGACAATTCAAAAACAGGCCTATATATGTACCCATAAACAATTACCTCAGAGGAGGATTAATATTTTGTTATTTCTCATGACTGAAAAGCAGAGGCACCTTATTGTATTACCCTATCACAGGCTGGAGGGAGAGATGTCCATTCAATCTGCAGCATGGTGCACTCCCTACCTTCACTGGCTCTGAGGAGCACCCTGGCAGCGGAGATGGCAAAGACACCGGCTGTATTTTTATTCACTGACACTCTCTTCTTGTGCCATTTTGCAGTCTCCAAAACTTATTATCTTCTATAAAAAATATCTTCAGAGAAGGATAAATTTCCCAGGCAGGAGCTGGAGAATACACTGAGTGATTCTGATGAATCGTTCTGGATATAGCAGCAATGGATGTAGCAACAATGCCACCAGTGGCTACAAGGGACTGGATATGATGGTCACAGACAGGTCCTTTCCTCAGCTGGCAAAATGCATAAAGCTGAGTGAGATACAAAATGACAGGCATAGTTATTGCAGATGGGAAATCATGAGCGTACACAAACCAGAAAGAGAGAGACCTCCTGGATGCCAGGTCCCTTCCACAAGCCGTGTCTGAGAGCTGACAGGAGGCCACTTTCCCAGCTATTTCCTGCTGCAGGCAGCATCCTAACCGCAGCCCCCCAGCCAGCAAACCCACTCGTGTGTGCCCAGTCCATCCCACTCTCCTTCCCACTGGCATGTCCCGGCACAGCGACAGGTCTGTGCTTGCAGCCGGGCTGGAGGAAGCAGCCTTGGGTGCCCTGGTGTCCCAGGGACCTGCTGCAGTGAACTAAGCCATGCAGGGAGGGCTGCGCCATGGAGAGCCCTTCCCTTCCTGCCCCAGAATCTGCTCTGCTAAAGACCTCTGAATTTCCGCAGGTCCTGTTTTCCTGTCTTCAAATGATGTCATTTGGACAGTGATAAATAAAACAAATCTGTTTCTTCAGATGGATTCTTTGTCCAGCTGCTTCTTTCTCCACATCATCTTCTGTGCATTTCTATCTTGCTTCTTAGCCAGCTTGTTAGCTATGTTTTAAATGTAATTTCTTTCCCCGCTCAGTGCACAGCATGACTCTATTATACAGATTCCAGTTCTGCTGACTGAAGATTTTGATAATATCACTCTTCAGCTATAGGGCCCTACAGCTGAAGTTTTCTAGGTGTTCCATTGTGTTATATCTATTTTGCTGATGTTGTTGCTGTTGTTTTGGAATAATTTCTTCTGGAATATTTTCCTGAGGATATAAGTAAGTCAGATGTGCTACAGAAGTATCAGCTATTCCTATTCCTCATCTGCAAAACCAAGTACTATTTGGATCTATCCAAGGAATAGCAAACAATCTGATCTCTGGTATGTGCTGAGCATGCATTGCAGCAGCAGAAAACTTCTGTTAGCTATGAAGGTATAACTGAACAATAAAAAAAAGTGTCCTTTAGCATCCGCTAGCCATAGAGCTACTCTAATTGTAAAAAGATTGATTGATAGAAGTGTCAGTTTTTCATACTTATTGGGGTAAAATATTTACTCTATATCAAACTGAGTTGTTTTGTATGAAAATATGATTCATAGAAGTATTATTGGTAGCACAAAGCCCTTGAAAATTATTATTACTGGTTAATGTTTTTGAACATTTTAGTATTCTCAAGAAACTGCTATTATGGATTAGATTTTTCTCATCTGATGCCCAAAGAACTCTTGAATTTTTTGTCATTCCAAGGAACTGCAGAGAGCCTGCACAAATACTTTTAAGTAAATATATAATTTAAGGTGCTTAAGTCATGTGAGATGAATGCCATGAACCATCACAATTCCTACACTCTGAATATGATACCCAAGTGATCCAAGCTCGTAGGACATAGACACAACCTAGAAGATTAGTGTTTACACAGTATGTTAATAATCGTGGAACACATATTTTGCCTTGATTATATTGTCTTGTCCTTACACATTTGTGTATTTCTTCAGAGCACAATACAGCTTCATCTGTAAACTCTTTCAAAAGTCAGTCCTACTGACTAAACCCATCATATGTCAGGATTACCCTGGGTGCAGGAGACCCAGGCACCCAAGTCTGATGGTCTTTATTTATAATTTTCCAAGAGCACAGTAACATGAAAAATTGTCTTTTCATCAGATAAAGTTTAGCCAGTGCCATTTATCAAATTAACTAGCATTCTAGGAAGAAATTTTAAAAAAATATGTGTTCAGCAAGTCTGTCACAGTCCTATACTGTGATAACATCTGAGTAAGAAATCAGTGGGCTGTGGCAACACGAGCAGCTTCCAAACTAGGCACAACGATGTGCCTGGATTCACAGAAAAGTATGAAGCAATAGATTTACCTCTAATTTACTGAGGTCATGTTAAGCTAAGGCAGAAAGCCTACCTAGACATCAAAGTACAGAGATGATAGATGATACCAGCGTTATGCTGTATAGCATATTACCAAAAGGCATGTACATTGCACAGTGCATAGGATAGTAGGTGAGTGTTTGTACACTGTGTTCCATGGTAGCATAACCATTAATCTTTATCTGTGACTGAAAACTTTTTCCAGCTTTAGATAATATCTGGCAAAGAGTACAAGGGGAACTGCACAGGCAGGCAAAGATAATCTCCAAGATGAAGTGATGGTAGCCTGAGATAACATGTACTGTTCCTCTCATCGTTCATGCACGTATTGATTTTCAACAGTCAACGTATTGATTTTCAACAATTCCCCCTCCCCCCAAACTCACTTAGTGTGAGTTTTAAACTCACACTAATTTCAACAGCATCCTATTTTCTGGATGACTAAATGGTCCCTTTTCTTGGCATTGGTGGTGCATGCAGTTTATTTCTAGTCAGAGGAAGGTAGCACATCTTATACCAACTGCATTGTGATCGATAGCTTTTCTTAATTAGGTGTAAAGAGAGAATAGGAATCTTCCAAATTAATATAATAAATCATCTGAACTGTTTAAGAAATATAAAGGCACATCCTGAAAAGAAAAAAAAAAAGGCAGTTGTCTCTGTAGAAGTATGGAGACTGTAAATATTAATATGATATGTATAGAACCAATACAGTTACAAAGATGAAATAGGTGGAGGGAAGTCAAGGTAGAGTTTTTGTTCTTTTATATAAAAAGTCAAATTTGAAATGCTTTATTTTTCATAAAATAAAAAATCTGAACCACGATCTAAGAAAACATCAACTGTTAACATTTCTTATGTGCTTCCTGCCTTCATTACTCAGGCAAACTTTTCAGTCTCCCATGTGGCCAAGGTTTGAGTAAAGGCCAAAGGACCGAGTCCAAATTTTGACAGGTGATTAGAAGTGACTGCCTGTGCTTCAGCTTCCATGGTTTCCCAGACAGAAATATATGCCTGGCTGAGAGGACACATGTACAGCCCACATCTGTGCTTCCAGACAGTCCTCAGTCCCGTCAGAGTGATATATTCCTGCGATCCTTGGAGTCCCTGTACCACAATAAAAGGACACGTGCAAAGAAACATGACTCTGATGAGCGATCTGTACTGCACAGCTCTGGGAAAAGATGTCAGAGTGACCTGTGGTGCAGAAGTCAGCCCTGATGCACATGTGGAAAGGCCCAAAACACGCCAGTTTATTCAATGTCTTCTTGCAAGTTAAAAAAAATAAAAATAAATGAGTCCAAAAAATGCTAATTTATATGCTAGCCAGTGGATGTATCCATTTGCAATATTCTTAGTGTAGGCTCTCATGAAAACTGAACATGCACAGACATCACTGTATTTCATGTGTACATCTAGTACAAGCTCTATATCTGAGCTTAACATTATTATTTCTCCCATAAACAATTATAACAGCCTCTTTAAATTAATTATTATCACAGATCACATGATTACTTCTGAACGAAGTCTTATAGAAATGGTCTACTGCATTCATTCAAGACCAAAGGAAACAGATAAAAGACATATAAATCCAATGTCCATATAAAGTGGATTTTGACATATAAATCTCTACAAACAGAAACAGAAAGATATATATTAATTGGGCAAGCTGAAAATCCTTTAGATTCTCTTACACCGGCTTTTATTTACCAAAATATTATTTCTTTTTGATGAATGCTTAAAGGCATAATATGCCCATGCTAAAATAACTGTTATTGCAATTTATCTTCAGAAAGGGCTTCAAAGTATTGTGATGAAACTGGAAACTGGTTCCGACATCCTGAGAGCAACCGAACGTGGTCCAACTATACTCTCTGCAATTCTTTCACCTCTGAAAAACTGAAGGTATGCTACAAGTTAAAAAGGGAGTCATTGCCTCAGAATGGTTTGGGGCTGGACTAGCTATAAGATACATATGAGAGAG
>JAVCKT010023504.1:14744-30548 GCA_032273925.1 Rhynchotus rufescens
GCACCAAACTGGGTGGAATTTCGGCCGAATTCAGCACGGGGTACAGCTGGCACTGGGAGACCCGCTTGGAAAAGCAGCTGGGCAGAGGCCTTGAGTTTGCCCTGGCCTGCCTATATTCACTTCTTTCAGGAAGAGAGCCCAGCTACCAGCCTGCGTGCAAAGCAGGCACTGGGATGGGAACGCTCCACCTCTCCTTTGAAATGTTTGGCTACTGTGTAAAAATCCATCAGTGAAAAGCACAAAGTAGAGCCTGAGTGTTGTCTGATTGTTAATGCACTTGCATTCCCCTGGCAGGAGAAGGGGATCTTATGTCCCATTCCTTGCTTAAGCACCTTGCATTTTGTGCACTAAGGAATCATTGTGTAAAAATGCCTTAACCTTCACAGCAAGAACTAGAATGTAGGGATAAAAAAGGGGAAGCAGACAAGCAGGGACCTGTCCCAATGAACTAATAAAATTACCTTATTTCTTACCCTAAATCTCTGGGAAGGATGAATTCTTGTATTTCCCACTGGCTTCACATAAATAAAAAATGAAAAAAAAAAATCCTGTCCTAGGGAAAAACAGGTAAAGAACAATGTCTGGGGCAGCAGTTCACCCTGTCCAAGGTTAGATGTGTAATAGAAGTTAACTTGAGCCCTGGAAGGGTGTATTCCCTTGAACTTAATACAAAGGAATATAAACAGGTAACTCATGAAAAGATCTATATTAGGGATGTCCAAAGTAAGCAACAAATCCTTCAGTTTCATGCTCAGGCCTTCCTTTTAGCTCAACAATATGATGATTCAGATCAGATTGGATTAAAAAATATACAAAAATATAACATATCCTGAATTTTATCTCTACAGCAAATAAAAGTCCTTTGACTGAAGGGAGAGATACAATTTGGGAACTTTTTCCTTCTGAAGTAAAATAATAATACTCCATATGTCCTGATTTGTGCGATTAATAAAGGGTGAACCCCAATTGCTTTGAAAAACAGATGACAGAACACTCTTTGAGAGAGAATCCATGGATGGAGGGTTTCAAATGCATCATTGGAGAGGAAAAAATCCTATGCTAAGGAGTCCACCAAAGATTGGTATCTGCAGCTATCTTCATGATTTTGTGATCCATGCGTAAAGAAAGGAAGAGTGGAAATGTTTATTCGGTATTAAATTTTCTGACCCCACATCAGTCTTAGCCATTACTTCTGCTTTTCCAGTGCCTTTCTGCTTCTACACAGGCAGCTTGCATAGAGCTGGGCTTTGCTACCTGCAGAAGTATTAACCCTGTTCATTTCTGCCTCTTGTTTCTAGTTGTCTCCAGATCTAGAACAAGAACACAATAGATTGCCTGCCAACAGCCCATATGGGGCTGAAGAGGAGTCGGTAGCACTTGCCTATTAATGAAGAGCAGATTACATTTTGATTATGAAAAAAAAAAAAAAAGAAAAAGAAAAAGAAACATTTTTAAAATGTGTTTCTACAAGTTTATTTAAGACAGTAAGGCTGTTACTAAAAAAAATAAAAACTGAAAAACACAGTGAGGGGATTCATATAGGGGAAAAAAAATCAAAACTTAGCACTGTTAAAGCTGTGACTCAGATGAATGGCTGCCAGGAAACTCAGAGTTAAGGATGACATTCCATTGCAAGCTCATGCTGTTGTTCCTGTCTTCTAGTTCTCACACACTGGAGAAAAGGACCTACAGTCTGAATTGTCTTATTTGTGTCCGCTGGAGTTCCTAATGCGACCCTTTAAATGTGGCTTCCCTCCTTCTGAACATACTTCATTCATGAGCTCGAGGCTTACAATGACCCATTTTGAAAGGCTGCATTAGCTGCTGCAAGAGCCAGTTTGTCACAATAACTGACCATTAGCCACAGAGCAGTTATTTAGTCATCTCCAGCAGCATGAAAGCAGCATGTTCATTTTTTTAAAAGGAGATTGGCCACAGAAATATTTTACTAAGAAATTCTATCTGATCTGGCTCTGTTCACTCAGTCGGCAGAGCTCTTTCTCGACAAAGCCTCACTCAATTGCTGAAACACCAAAGCTATCATGAAGTTATTTTTAAAATAGCTAATTGTAGTATTACCAGAGAGCAAGTTTGGCAGGGGCATCAGTTCCACTGTCATGAAGGACCAACACATCCGTCTAGTCCATCACCTGATGCCTTGGAAGTAGAATAACTGGTTCAGCTCTCCTCTGACAAGGAAATAAATCAGCCTAGTCTTTGAGCCAAGTGATGTTTGGCTAAGCAGCTTATCAGAGTATTGCAGAAACTTGCTTACGAGGGTAGATGCCTAGGAAGTGAAGGTCAGAAAGGATTAAAGCACACTTCAGTAACATTTAAAAATCATTGCAGTCATCTTGGGGATACCATCTTCTCATTTAGCTTGACAGAGACTTTTTTTTCCCTCTTTTCTTCCGTTCCATTAAAACTATTAAAATTTAAAGAATTAATTTACAACTGTTCCAGCATTCCTATGTGTCCTGAAGTTTGTTCCTATCAATTGGCTCTTTATGTCTCTCCACAGAGGCCGGATGTTTGCAGTTGCTGGCAGCTGTTGTTCAAGGCCCAGCTAACAGCTGATAGACTGGCAGTGTACATTGATAGAGTGCAGCCCAGAGCCTGGGAAAGGTCCTAATGCTGAATGGTCTCAGCTCCGATGGGTAATTAGCTTACTAAATGCAAGATTAGAAAACTAGTGCTGAAGATAGTTCATCTGACCTGCTTTTCAGAAGTCATTAGGAATTAGAAATGGTAATTCTTTTGCAAGAAATGCAAAGAATTTTGTGAAAGGGACTTGTTGGCTTTCTTTACAGAAAAAAAGTCTATGTTATGATTTAGACTGTTTGGAGTATTTCTAGAAACAAATGTTTATTACTTACTTCGAATTGCATTGAATTCTGCAATTAGTATATTAGATATAAAATTCTTTACAAATAAAGTTATATATACCTGTCTCTGGGTGCTGCAAATTTCCATGCTTAACCTCACTCCAGTAAATTACATTTAATTACCTTTTCCTCTCTTTTTTTTTTTTTTTGGGGGGGGGAGAGGGGGTGCGATGGAAAGAGGTGGGACACAGAGGAAGGACTTTCAAACAGTAAATCTCTCATTCCTTCTGGATCTGATCTGAAAAATAAAAAGTGAGGAAACAATTTGTTATTTGTAAAAATAGAATCTAGGCTTCAGTTTTGACTGTTGTTTATGTTCTGTGGAAATCTCCATATTCATTGTATAGACAAGGTCAGTTCCAAAGCCAGATGGGATCAAATTAAGTCTTCTGTGGCCTAAGAAGATCTGCTGTGATATTCAAGAGTATGTATGGATGGGAGTGGAGTGAGCTTACCACATCCTTTTCCATATCCTGCATTTAGATTGAGCTTCTTTCATAATCACAAAGTTCTCGGAAATTCTGATCTAAGCATGGCAATAAAACATTGTCTAATCCAGTACTAACACTAGCTCCCTCTATTTTCTGGCAGAATTTTCATGGATTTATGAAATAAATTAGAAAATAATTATTTACTTCACAGATGTTTTAGAAAAAAATAAAGTTGATGCCCATAGCACACTTTCTAGAAAAAGTAAAGTATATTGTCATAAATAGGAGTCTGATGTCAAGTACTTTATCAAACACTAACTCAAAAGTTTTAATGAAATATGGATATTATGAGTCTTTTGAAATATTAAGATACTTGGCATGTTTAAATCTTAACATCAGTTTCTACCTGTGCTTGGATTTCAGGAATATTGATACCTATGGTTCGTGTCACCCCACATGTGGTCATGCTTAAATTGCCTGTGAGGTATCAACAAGATCTGAACTTTCTGAGAGAAATTACATAAAGAAGAAGTTGAGCACATTTAGGAATAAAGTGGGAACCTGACTGATTATTCTTTTCTTCTGTTGCATTAATTTATTGTAATTTCAATTTGCAGTTACATTCGTGGCTATAGAATCTTATTTTTAGCTGAAGAGCAGATTTAGAAGAAAAGACAGTAGAACCAGATGGCAGAGAAGCAAAAAGAGTGTAAGTATGTGTTCATTACTTTATTTGTTTCATTGGGAAGCTACAACTTGAAAGGTAAAAAATATTGTCTTTTCCTGTGGCTGAAAGTGAGCTACAAACCTGGGATGGAAGAACATACAGAAAGATATTGACTTGAAAGGATGAGCTCTAAAATATTATTTTCATAAACAGATTTCTTGTACGGGAACATTTGTATTTCTACCCATCTCCATTCATTTCCAGCCAAAAACACTTGAGTATGAGCAAGTTAAATACAGGTTAAGTCATTCACTAATAGGTGAATGACTTAATCATCATTTGGTCTCTGCAGGATTAACTTTTGGGGCTGAGATTATTACTTCTAAAAGTTGGGGAGAGTAAGTGAGAAAAGAAGAACATAAAGTCTTTTTTCAGTGACTAACGTTCATTATTTTTTATTAATTTCTAAACACTATCAGTTTACTGCATTCAGTTTTAAAGAAAGACATAACTCCAAAGGTATTTAAAATATCAAATGCCCAAATCATCAAAAACAGGTATGATTTCATGGCATGGCTTCTAGGCCATTCATTTAAAACTACAGAGAATCGCAGGTGTAAAGAGCAACCAAGGAAAAGAATGCCAAGAAAAACAAGAGGTTTTTTTTCTTCTATAAATTATCTCGATACAAGAGTGATACAATGAAAAATGCCTGTAGTTTAACTTGTCCACAACTTTACTAATATTAAAAGGAAATGATCTAGCAATGATGATTACACTCTTCCTGAGGATGCTCTTTTATTCCACCAAACCTTACACACTCATCTCAGTGGTGTTTTATGGTGACCCTATGACCTTCTCTGAGAAAGAAAGGAGATACAAACTCAGTTTATGAAAGTTTAGGCATCCAAAGCATGAGGGTTGTATGGGAATTAATCATGCTAGAATTAGTGGAGAATGGTATAGAGTAATTCTTCTCATTCTAAAGGGATTATTTCCCATTTTACATAACTCTTCATTGACTACAAGTAGTTCTAGTTCAGATGTAGACATATATATATATATGTGTAACAAGTCCAATCCTCATCCAACCCAACAATCTCCCTCTTCTTCTTCCAGGATCTTCATGATCTTCATGTCAAGTTTAAATCAGCAGTGACCAAGACATTCCATTACATGAACAGTGAACTGAGAACTTCCTAAGCTTCTCTAAATTAGTTACTCTAAGAATTTTATAAATTACTCCACCCATTCCACTTACACACATAAGAGTGGAAAGCAAAGAAAAATAGCATCATGTAACTAAATGGCTGGAAGAGGAAGGAATATTCAATACTACTTACTGTTCGCAGAAGGCACTAGTGAAGCACTATTCATAACTTTTGGATTACTTGCAACAAGCAACAATTGCTCTATCAGAGAAAAAAAAAAGACTTTGCAAAACAGTAGATGCCTCTATGTTTTCCAATTCGAACTCCATATTGAGGAGTTATCTATACAGATAAAGCAGCATAAGTGTTCAGAGGAAAGGTACAGATAAAATGCTGAACATGCTTAGAATAGCTCCAAGGTTGTTTTTCTTTTTTCTTTTTTTTTTTTTTTCCCCTCACTAGATGAACAAGATGACTTACACAAGTCTCCTGCATCTAAGGCAGAAATGGGAGTTGCAAGAGGATGTTTTACATGACAAATGATAAGGGGAAGATAAACATACTGTCTGACCCAGGAACATATGAAATAATAATGGTTTGTACTTTTGTGTTGTAAATTTCAAGATTAGCATGTATTATATTTTAGTATCTGTCTCATGTTATTGTATACTTATTTTCACACATCATGCTGCATCTCCAGTATCTCCAGTTTCTGATCAATGTTTGTCTCTTAATATTGTATACTTAAACTGAGACATACTTCCTTTTTGTCCTGTAAGATCTCTTTTCAAACCAAAGTAAGAAACAATAAAAGGATACCACAAAAATACTGACCATTATGCAGAGAGGACGCATAAAATCAGAGACAATGATGGTAACAATAGTGACAGTTAACTCATGTTTACATATGTGTGTTTGTGTCTCTGTGTGTGTATAGTAGATGGGAAAACATGCTAAAGTAGTTTAATGTGTTGTGCATGTTATATATATTATTGTATTGGATATGTTACATATATGTGTATCATATATACATATAAAAAAACACACATATGTTTTAATACTAAACTGAGTAATAAATTTAAGTTCGATACTACAACTAAATTTAAAGCCTTAAAGATTGAACTGGATACTATATGGATGATTTTATCTCTTGCATTTCCCTAGAATCTGTACTAATTGTAGTAATTAGTCAGGAATAAGAAGACTTATATTAATGAGTAATATAGGTGGAATAAATGCCATCCAGAGAAAAATAAACAAAAATAAAAAGCAGACTTCTATTCACTACTGAAATCAGACCTAACTTTCATTCCAACTAACAAAACAGGCCTATTTTTTTTTTTTTTTTTTTTAGGTAATCCTATTTTATTTTGGAAATATTTGTCCAGAACTTCTTCGGAATGTTATTTCAAAAGCTATAAGCTGTAGATTGCCAAAAACAAAAATATTTGTTTTCAGGGGAGTATAACCTTTAATGAATCACTTTACAGTGGTAGATCTTCACACAAACTGTATCTGATTTGGAGGAATCATTTTTATGAGCTGAGATACATCACAGTACAGTATGGGATATTTAGAAGATTAAAGGAAAAAGAAGAATAATAAATAAAAAAAAAAAAAACAGCATAAGCTGAATTGCAAAAAGAGTCTTTGATTTTCATATTGGAACTTAGATTGACAGTTTCCTTGTCTTACTTTCCAGAACCTTGTAATTTTTGTTCCAGGTCACACTTTCTGTTCTGTAGTTGTCATTCAAATTTATTCCAGACATCAGGAGGACAATATATAGAGTTTCAGCAGAACTGCTTGAAACCAAATCTTAAACGTGACCCAGCAGCAAATCCTACTTTACCTACGCTTAAGCCTCTCCCAGGTATGAAAATTTCTACATTGCGCCACTAAGTTATTTCAGACAGAGCTAAATTTCAACATTATTGCTGAATTTTTTTTCAGAATCAGCCTCAGGGAACTCTAAAAAGAATCAGGCTTCTGTAATAAGTGAAACAAGTGATTTTGGTTACAGATCATCTTTGCCCATGTTATTCATTATATTCCTCACTTTCAGGTATTTGATTCATTACTAGATCTTTTACTTTTTTGAGAGGATATTTTCTAATTTGATTTTCATTGGAGCTGATTATGGTAATATAATTGTAATAATAATGGTTTTGTTCAACTTTTTAATATTTGCCTTTACGATATCTATAGCTTTTTAATGCATTTTGGTACAAAATATTCTACACATGTTAAACCACCAACTTAATGACGTTAACTTAGGCTTTTTGATCATGTGAACTGGAGCCCAAAATCAGATCTTAACAGTCAGTTCTTAAAACAGTGAACTGATATAAACAATTAAATAGGGATAAAATTGAAGGATTATCCTAATCTTTATATCATGTAACATCATTTTATAATGTGGTTTTAATTACTCTACAGTGCTTCTAGATACTGTAAATATTTTTTCTTAAGAGCTACATTTGCAGGAAAAGAACTTCTCCAGTAATCTCATTTATCCATTTTAAATGTTAGCAGATTTCCTGCTTTTATTAATGTTCCCCAGAAGAGTATATATGTTACAATGATGTAAGTATTGAAGAGAATTCTCTGTATCCAAGTCATGAATGCAGTGAGTCTCCCACCTTTAATTAATAGAAAGTCACAGCTGAAGTTAATTTCATTAGAAGGGCTGAAAAGGGTGTCAGCATAGAAATTTAAATGCTAAAACTAGACTAAATATAGCACATTAGCAAAAATAGAAATTCTAGTCTCCTATGGCTGTGAAATACAAATGGAGTTTTACTGAATTTTTGTATACCCACGTTAGATTTTCTATTAGAAACAGTTCTGCCTCTTCAGCGTTTCTTCTTGTCAACGACTCTGAATGACTTAGGAGAGAGATATTACATAGTGAACACCCATATGGATGTGATTTGCTCATTTTGCTTGCATTGTCGATATCCTAACGACTTTATTCATTTCCTTCTGAGGTATAATTTTTTAGTTTTCTATATATGGTAGCACAGTGGCTAACAGGCTAAATATTAAGACTAAATATTAAAATTTGTGTTCAGAACCTGCCTTAAAAAAGTGAATTTTGAGATCTGTCAAAATATTTTAAGCCACAATGATAATTATGTGAGGTGAAAATGAATGGGTATTTCATTAACAGAATGAAAAACAAATAAAAAAAGTAAAGATGATGACAGACCCTTTCAAATTAGGCTTTATACTTAAAGTAACCAAGTAAGAAAGTCTTGGCTGCAAATTTTATATCATTTTCAATGTCAGAATATTAGTATGCAATTAGAATATTATTTAATGTTTCATTCAACCTCTTACATACCGAAGTTGTATTTTATAGAGAATATGTTTCTTTTTGTCTTTATTTCATGGTTAACTGTGGTAGCTCATTGCCAGTAATTATTGCATTTCTGGGTTTAGCTCTATTATTGTTTACTAAGGTGGTGATCTTGGAAAAACATTACTGACGGCTCAGATGATTGGAGAATGGTGATGATGACTTGTAGCAAGCTTTACTGTTATGTTAAAAAAAAATCAGTTCTATGGCATGTCAATGAACTTGAATTTGAACAATGAATTTGGGTGGAATGTAGTAGGATACTGAGAAAGGAAGGGAAGGGAAGGGAAGGGAAGGGAAGGGAAGGGAAGGGAAGGGAAGGGAAGGGAAGGGAAGGGAAAAGAGCTACTTCACTGACCTACAGGAGCTATACTCAGGGAAAAAAAAAAGAAAAAAAAAAGAAAAGAAGGAGCTAGGGAATCAATACTATTTAAAAGAAAGATATAAAAAATAGAACTGTGAAAAACAAGAGAAACAAGTTGCACTGAGGCTGACCAACAGCAGAATGACCACTTGCTGGCTTGATGCCTGTAACTGAGAACCTCACAGCGTAGCATCATTGTGCTTCTTCAAAGTGCATATAATATTTCTGTTGTAGTCCATTATGTTTCAAAAACAGCATTGTGAACGTCAGTCTAAGAATGAGACTAACAAAACAAAAAGTGAGGTGTTTGAAATTTCATCACAGGTGTCAAACCAGGAAGAGAAGCAATCAAATTAGGCAAAATATCCTACAGGTGTAGGACAGAGAAACTTGGCAGAAGTCCTCTGACAGGAATGCTCTTGTTAGAATGCCTGTGGCTGTGACACTAATGATGGAAAACGCTTTGAAATCATCTGTCGGGCTCATATCTGCTAGAGTTCCCTGCCAAACATACTTGGTAACAAAAATAATGACGTTTTGGTTTAGGAGATGTAACGACACAAATATATTGACACAATTCCTCTCTATGCTCAATACTATGAGTAAATATATTTTTTTTAATTATTGCATAATAAATTTAGTTAACCTGCTGTGAAAATTCTTTCAAAACCAGGAAACCCTTCTGATATGATATGATGATGATATATTGATATGATTAAATAAAAATTTAATTTTCTTCTTTGGCTGCAAAAAATACGTACAATATTGATATCAGTTCATCAACTAATGTCTCCTCACTGATATTTTATTTTTGGTCAGGCAAATGCTGTACACAACATCAGTGAAAAAATTTATTTTGATGATGAGATTACTGCAATACTATCAAATTATTAGATATTTAGATGCTCTTTAAAAAAAAATTAAAAAATCATAACTATTCTCATATATATGGCTGGAACAGAAGATGTAGAGGAAAGCTGCAGGCATCTTGGTTCATTTGCATAAACAGAGGCATCCACTCTGCTTTGAGGTGTCCTGCGACAACATGCCTTATCTCCAGCTGCATGTGAAAACGAAGCTATGTTCGGTGCCTTGTTGGTCTCCTATTAGCCCTGTGCAGTATCTTGAGTATCCTAGTGCTCCAGATATGGCACAAACTGTCTATTTAAGTGACCGAAAATAGGCATTTGAAAAAAGGAGTAGGTTACATCCTAGTTCTAAATAGAGATGCATGCATGCATGTTACTCACCTAAGATCATATTATGATTGATGGCAATCTTGTAACCAGCATTGGCCTTCAGCTGCCAGTCCATAAGCATGTGGATCTCCTATGGGTCTTGTGTCATACCCACCAGCCTGATGCAGATGTTCTCAGCCCCCTGGGGACATCTCTAATGCTATCTGGTCTCTGTTGAACCAGAAATTGAATCAAGCCCTAGATTTTCATTGGCATTTGAGATTGGAGCTTCATTTGCATTTTGACATCTACTCTTTGAAATATCTAAATTTAGGTGGCCATAGTCTGATACTAACTCTAGACGTTGTCTTCAGAAATTTAAACTGAGCAGAAAATGGAAATTCTTTGGATGGAGAAAATCTCCTGAAAATCAAAAGATTTATTTAAGACGATTTCATTAGAAACATTTCAAAATTTTATTACTTACAATTGTAAGCCATATATACATATATAAAATCAAATCAACAACCCTGCAAACCTAAAGGTTTTGGAGAGATTGTACATCTGAATGGCTGGGCTATATATAAGTATTCTGAGGTCTTCCTACTTCCTGTGCATGAAAGCAAATGTGTTTCTTTAATGTTTCCTTTTGGAATAAAAGACAGAGGCTAAGAAAAAGCATTTCTAGTTAAATCAGAAAATAAACCATTTCAAAGAAATCTTTCAGGGTCAGGACATTACCGTCTACAGTATCTGGTATAGAAAGGGGGAGAATATCTGTTGCTTCTATTCCCACTAGTTTGAAAACTGTCAGCTGGTTGATAGTTAGACCTGTTGGAAAAATAATCGACATGAAACGGCATTCTGGCCTCTGAAAATGTTTTTATACTGTTCACAACTGTAAGCACAATCTCTCTCTCAACATATAAGCCTTCATGCAGAACAAAACTGCTGTGGCTGCTGCCTTTATACAATTCAAACTCTGATGTGCCAGACTTGGCATAAGCCTATCTCTTATTAACATCAAAGACTCTCAAATAAAACAGCTTTAGTGTTGTTTGGGATTTTCATGAGCACTGCATATAAATACACATCTCTTACACTGTCATAGCTGTATTATGTTTCAGCATTAGTGATGGCTCTGAGCCACAGAGTCCTGATCCAGAGCTGGGGTTTGAATCTCCCGCATTCAAAACCACATATTTTGGAAGGTGGGTTGGCACCCGGTGTTTGGTTTAGAACCATGGAAAATGAAAACACCAGATCCGCAGCTGAGTTTTACAGACTATTCTAACATCTACCATAACTGGCTCATTTGTTCTCTCAATATCTACTGTGTTCTTCCAGATCATTTGTTCTGACTGTGATGTATCTCCTTTCTCAGGAGTAGATGAACATCCATTCAGATATTTTGAGTGAAATCATTACTAAGATGGAAATCATCCTGAGGTAACTTCCAAACTTTTTAAGTAAGTGGAGACTTTTAAGTGGAGAATTCAGATGCAATTACTTTCTCTGAACCCTTTTCTAAACTTGCCTATCAAAACCTCATCTTACATGGTTTTAATATTAAGCCTATTTCTGATGTTTGCTTAAATGTTTCTTAGGACCTGAATGTGGTTCAGTGCTTCCTGGAAATGGCTATATCTTTACAAGATTTAATGACCATTGGAAATAGCATTATTAAAGTTTACATACAGAGTATACGCACTATAACTTGCAACAAATATAACAACAAAATTTATAAATAGATAGATAGACACATAGTTACCTCTAGTTTTAATTTCTGTCTTTGGTTCCCAGTTTGCTTCTCTTTATGTGGAAGTAGCATAATCAAGATACCATAAACTCAATACTTTTATCAGCTTACTACAGTCTTTAAAAGGTTTCCATTCTGGCAATGATTTTATGCTGGTTTGTCTTTCCAAACCAAACTGCTATTGTGTCTCTTGTCCAAGACACAATGAATTTTTCAGAAGACATCTGAAATCACAGTTACACACAGAAGACAACAGAAGACACAGTTGTTGTTGTCACAGAAGACAACAGAAATCGCAGTTAGTATTAGTGAAAGTAAAGTAAGAGCGTTTAGAGTAAGCATCCAGAATAACCATCAGTGAAGTGAAAACAGACATAATGGCCTAGAGATACCTTTCCCACTTAGACATGAATGAAGTGGGAGGTTTGATATTAATAATAAGTACCTTTTTCTGTTATTTACTGTGTTATGAACTATTTTGGACTAAATTTTGCTATGTTATATTGTGTATATGCCAATAAGTATTCCAGGCGCACTATGCTGTAGCAAATACAACAAACAATATGGGGTATATCCATGAGGTTTTATAATGCTGAGAAAAATATTCACCGTGACCCTCTTGTCAGATGTTAATGGATATCACATGGTTGCACTGAATGAAAGCACTATAAATTAATATTAAAAAGAAGATTTGAACAAGAAATTAAGTAGCTTTGCTTTTTTTATTGATCATTTTAAAATAACTAATGAACAAAAATCCTGTATATAAATAATATAATCCTGTATATAAATAGTATAATTCTCTATCATATTTTTTAAACTTCTGAGAGCAGTTTGTAAGAAAATAGAAAATATCTCTGTATCCTAAATGAATCCAGATAAGGAATCTGATATACGAATTTGAACAACAAAAATGTATTTTTCAATTATTACACTGAGAATCTACACAAAGATTCTAATCAGATGACCAGTGCAGATGTTTACCACCACGTGGGATGAGGAGAGGATGATGTGAACATCATATGTCATCAGAAAAAGAAGGCTGCTCACGTCAAGAGAAATATTAGGATGTATCACTTCTCCCAACTGTGGGATAAATCCTTGTTTGGACAATGCAATGAGATTACTACAAGGTCTCTCAGGAAAGTCAAAGTGTCTATGATTTCTGCAGCCAAAGTGGTACATAGTGCACAGAAATCCATGTGGCTCCATGTTTAGCTCCATGCTCCATACTAACATCACTAACTGCAATTATCTCTAGAGCTTTCTGCAAAATTTTGCCATCCGGACACATTTGTAAATCTGCTTCATTCTTTTTTTTTTTTTTTTTATTATGACAGGATGGAAAAGCAGTCAGTACAGATGGAATGACAGAATCGCTTAAGAACTTCTTGTCAACACTTGGGCCCTGATTGCACACACACAACATAATGCACTGCACTTTACAGACTGTTTTGGTTGTGGTGCCAAGAAGCTCGGATTGAACATCACCAGAAAGAAAATAGAAATCCTATTTCACAGTGAAAAATATTTTGAGGCAATTGTGTGCATTGTCAGAGCAGCTCTGAAAACTATGGCTAAGTTTTGCTACTAAAATAGTACAGAGTAATCTTAGATTCATCAGAGATATGAAAGTCAGCCCTCAAGAGATTGCTAGAAAGAGACAGCTAGCTGCATACAGAAGAATATTCCTACTTATTTATAGAAGTTTGGCAAGTTCCGGGAGTTTATACCTCTCTCAGAGTGCATAGTTTTCCTGCTTTTGTTGGTGTAAAATGAGAAGATAAAAGTTCTGAACAATAAAACCTTGTAAGTACTAACTGTCAAAGCAAAACTTCTGCAGATGCAAATATACTGGATCTGAGCTTTTTATGCTTAGTCAGATAACAGATGCCCAAAGTCCTTCTGCATAGCCAGATTAAAAGTAATCCACAGCTGGAAGGTGGGGCTGCTGTCAAAAATGCATAGTTGAACAAGTTTTTGGCTATAGAGCATTCGTTCCTTAATGCCGGGGAGACTTCATTTTAAGACCTTCTGGTATGGTGGAGAGAATGTATCAGTGCTATCAAAGCCAAGGACACTGAAAAAACACCCACTTTTAAAGATACGAGAGAAATACTCAAGTTGCTGGAATGATTTCTCCCACTTAAATGGAATCTGTATATGATAAATAAATAAGATATAACATTATCACTATTTAATAACATGTATGCCACCATTATTAAATATACTTTCTTAATGATTGAAAGGAAATAGGACATTTCCTATTGGAAATGGAAAAAAAAAATGGAAAAAATGGATAAATGGAAAAAAAATGAAATAGGATGGCAATTTTGTGCTATATATGTCCAAAAAGAGTAAGTCATAATGCTTTGCCAAAGTATCCATCATTTACATTATATTCCATTCACGAAGTTTTTACATATGTATATATATGCCGGGATCTGTTGCAAGTTTTTCTGTGTTTGGATTAGTAGATTCTTCAAATATTCAGTAGATTCTTCAAATATTCAGAGTAAATACATTCTTGTACAAAAACTGATATTCAATTCCTCTACAAAGAAAGTAATATTATAGAAAACTATTATAGAAAAGTATTTAGCTGGAAAAACCTATTTTAAGAGTAAAATAGAAAATTATTAGTGAATTAATATTATGAAAAATAACAATGTGCTATCTTTACTTATTTTAATAAGAAAAAATATTTGTTTGCCAATGTAAGGATGAATATTGTAGAAAAATTCTGGAACTGATCAAAAGCATTTCTTACTTTCTATGTTGTTTTAATTATATTTTTAAAATTATGTTTAAATTATATATTTTAAAGCTAATAAGCTCATTATTATTATTATATCAATAACTCTGTGAAAGTATGGAAATTCTGCAAAAATAGTAAAATGAAATGTTCAAAATCAAAAAAAGCCAAGAAAAGATATAAAGTTTATGCTTGTGTAAAAGAAACACACACTGAAACTTAGGTGATAGAATATGGGTGATGCAAAGGAATAAAGTGCTGTCTTATTGAATTCATGCTGCACTAAGGCAAAGAATGACAAAGAAATATTTAGACAGATTATATCATGAGCTATTCATTTCCTGTTACCAAGGAAGAGGCAATAGCCAAAATTTTCCAGCCTTCTGGCCCTTATTGTACATCTGCTGTTATATTGTTGTTTAGCACACTAAGTTCTCATTGACCAGAGGGGTGAGCTAACATATTTGTTCCCCTCAAAGACACAGACAATAACAGATGTTTTAAAATGTGCATTATGTTAGTTTGAGATTTTCTGTTATAACTTTGGGGCAATCAAGTGTGGAAAACACATATGTAGCCATAAGGTAGTATACATTTCTTCCAAGAATAGAGAAAAACTTGGCTAGTGAGTAAATTAATTTGTTTGACATGAGTATTTTATATTAGAGATATATTTTTCTGATTTGTAATAGATTTCAGCTTTTGTACAGAAAAATACATCTATGTCAGGTCATAGAGCTAAATTCTATCTATTGTGTGATATTGTCCAATACACTACAGAATTCAAATGGTGCTAAAGAGATTTTGCAGTCATAGCATAAAAAAAACAGACATGACACTATATAGAGACACTAAGCAGAAGTTGCGTAGTTATCAGATAACTGTTTGAAAGAATGTTTTTCACATTACTGTCTTAAATATACAATAGCTAAACAAGGAAAAGGAATATGTGCAGACCTATAGATCCCTTCATCCTAAAATTTTGTTGCCATCTGTACTTCTGTAGTTCATTTTATTTCTTATGAAATCACATTCATAAAAATATTCTTTGTTTAATTTCTTCAAGACATTATTGGTCTGTATGGTAGCTGAAGAATGCTATTATTTTCCAGGGGAAAAGGCTACAGATGTTTTCATTATGAAAGATCGGACTGTGTTCTAGTTGACAACATAGAGTAATCCCTGAAATGAGAAAACAACTATCTTTTTAAAGGTAACTTCTCTACTCTCCTCAAATTTCCTGAAGTATTTAA
>JAVCKT010023505.1:0-84612 GCA_032273925.1 Rhynchotus rufescens
CCGGGGCGGGATGGCGCGGGACGGCGGAGCCAGGGGGGCAGCGGGCGCCGGGCGGGCGCGGGGCGCGGAGCGGAGCGGCGGCGGGAGCGGCTGCCTGCGCCTTGCGCCGGGAGCGGGGCGGCAGCGGCGATGCGGGACACCCGGGCCCCTCCTCTGCCCCGCTCGGGAGCGGGTGCGGTGCGGGACCCCTCTCCTGTGGGGGCTCCGTACCAGGGCTGCCCCGAGGCTCTTCTCTCCCTCCGTCCCCTCAAGCCAAGTTGGTGCCAAAACCGCTCGGGGCACTTTGCCCGGTGCGGGGGGGCTGCGGGGCCGCCGGGGGCTGCGGGGCTGGGGGGAAGGTGCCCTCGGGCCGTGGAGGCGACGCCGGGGTCCCGCGCGCCCGGACGGCTGGGCTGCAGGCGGCGCGTCCCCGGGTAGAAGTGCCGCTGCTCCCGCAGGCTCCGCGGCTTGTCCGTAGTGTCCTGGCCGGCCGCCAGCTCCGGCGGGTTCCTTCCGTGGGAGCAAATCCTGCCGCGGCACCGACGGGATCGCCCTGCGCTCCGCGGCGGGCAGGAGGTGCCGGTGCCGCGGGATAGCGGGGCCCCAGCATCCCCGACTGCATCCGAGCCGTCTGCTCGCACCTGCCTCGCTGCTCCCCTGCCACTCGCTTCCCAAAGTGCAGGGAAAACCCGGGGTCTTGCCCTGGGGGCACCCACAGAGCCTTTCTGCAAGGTGACCGTGGCGCCCTGCAAGGGACACCCATCGCTTTGGGACCCCCAGCCCCGCGCCGCCCTGGGGCACCCCTGCCCCAGTAAGCAGGGAATGCGTCTTCTTCCCCCTGTCCCACCTCAGCCCCGGGGCAGTGGCAGCCGCAGGCTCCCTGCAGCAGCAAAACTTCAGTCCTTGAGTGAAGGCGCCGCGCGACCCGCGCCGAGGTGCTGCTGCTGCTGCTGCTGCGGATGTTGGAGTCTCCAGCACGAGCTGCCGGCAGGAGTCGTCACCCGCCTGCTGCATTGCTGCTTGCTAGCGCAGCGGCCTCGCCGTGCGCCGCCCTGCGCTCCTGGCCACCGGAGCTGCGGCGACGCAGCCCGTGCGGACGGTGCTTTCAGCCTCGGCTGTCTTCTGGAGTTCCTTTCTTTCTTTTATTTTTTCTTTTTGCTAGGGTAGTGGTGAACATGTTTTGCAGTGTTTTCTGTGTCGAGGAAGCACAGGGCGAGGCGATGTGGCCAAGGTCATTGAGCTTGGTGGTGGTGGCGGCAGTGGCAGTGGGTGCCTGTCGCCTGCGCTGCTGCCAAGAGCCTGAGCCAGCAAAACACTGATGCTCTGCTGCAGCCTGAACCCCCAAGCGCTCTTAGAGCGCTGCCCCGTCCCCTCCTTGCAGCCAGGGAAGCACTGAGGCTGACCTTGCCCCAAAAAGCCGGAGTTTCCCCTTCTCCTACCTGGCGCAGGAAAGTCAGGAGTGGGTGATCCCCGTGCCCTGGTGTGGCATCGCTGTCCAAAGCAATGCAGCGGACCTGGTGTCCACCCTCTCTCCCTTGGGTGCCGAGGGACTTGTTCTCACCTGCTGGTCCCCTGGGTGCCGCTGCCCTCTGCTCCGTGCCCACAGGAGCTGGCACTCCCCGAGGTGCCCTTCGCTTACCAGCCCTAGCACGACAGCAGCGACTGCTCTTCATGCCTCCCTTCATCTCTAATGTGATCTTGATAACACTGCTCAGGGCCGAGTATCGGATACCCCTGGCACTGTGCTCCGTTTATTAATTGAGCCTGAAATGAAGCAGTGAGCAGCTGGGAGCCGAGAAGCCCCCGTGTCGGCATGACGAGGCTCCCGCAGCTGCGGGGTGGCCAAGGGCCCCGTGCCCCTGCTAGCGGGTCCTTGGCTGGACTCCTTTGAGCTTGTCCCAGCAGGGCCTTTTGTGCTCGACTTGGTGCCGTGCAGGGATCTGCGACGCTGCTGGACCCGGTGGCCGGGCAGGACGGGGCGAGCGGCTGCAGTCGCCGCATGCTGGGAGCCTTGGAGCTCTGCTTGCGCTTGCAGCTCCCTGAGTGCCCGGCGTTTGTGCTGGGAGAATGTCATGTCCCAAAGCAGAGCAGGGACCCAGCTGGAGCTCGAGTGGAACAGCCTCCCCCATCCAGTCGTCCCGTCCCTTACGGTGGATTTATTTCATCTATGTAATGAGGCTGAGCCGTGTTAGCTCTCAAAGTGCCCTGGGAGGCGCTTGGTGCTGCATTTCAGATGTACTGGGAATGCTGCAACTGCGCAGGCTGAGCTGCGCCCCTGAAAATCACCTCCTGAAACCACTCATGTCTTCAAGACAGGGCTGAAACTGTCGGGACAGAGAGCTGCACGGGGCTGGAGCTCCTCCTTGGTGGGTGCTCGCCTGCCATCCTCTCCCCTCCAGTTGATCCGGCTCGTCTTGCTTCCCTCCCAGATCAGCTTCTGGCTCTTCCCCGAGTTGCCTGGCTTGCATTTTTTCCTATTGATCAGGAGCTGTTGCTGTATCGTGGGGCTGCGGTGGCTCTGAGTTGGGGAGCAGGGAGACTTGGCAACCTCGGAAGTCCCCGCGGCGGCTCTGCGCGGTTTTAATAGCTTGGCCCGTCTCCTTCTGCTGCCCTATTTAACTGCGCTCGCCGGCAGAGCCTCCGAGTCACCCGCGCAGGGCCGGGCTGGCGGCACCCGCTTCCTTGGCAGATGCTGGATGGTGTAGCCAGGATCCATGCGACCCAAAAAGCTCTCAGGACTGGACATCTCTGTCTCTCCTTGCCCTGGGCTAGCCAAGAGGGACGCTCTCCTGCAAGCTCTCCTGGGTGTCCTAGTGTCTGGATGCATCTCCAGGACTTGGGACATTTACTCCTTGCCAGCCTGCGGCAGGGCTGGGGCCAAGGGTGACTCCTGGTGTCCCTGGCCGGCTGTGCCTCTGCAGGTGTCTGCCTGTAGCTGTGGGAGCGGGGATCTCAAGGGCTGCCTTGCGCTTCCCGGCTGATTAGGATCTCCCTGGCATGGGGTCTCTGAAGCTCCGTGAGCATCGCAATAGCACCTGGTGGAAACGGAAAGGTGGGAGCAGAGGGAGGGGGCGTGCAGGTGCTGGCCCGTTTGCTGCTGCACTGCTCAGCGCGTGGCTCAGCGGGCAGCGTCTGCGGCAGCCGGCGCAGCTCCCACAGGAGCTCTTGCACCAGCCCCAGTTTAATCTTCCCAGCCTCCTTCCCTCGGTGCCTCCCGCAGCTCAGCTCCAGGTGCTCGTGTGGGCTGGCGAGCAGTGGCAATGGGGACCAGGGAGGCTCAGAGCTTCGGCTCTCCCTGCCTCCTCCTCCTCAAGAGTGCAGGTGCGGTAAAGATGGGATTTGGAAGAGACCTAAGGAGAGCAAACCATGCCCATGGGTGCTGCTTGAATAGCCAGGGAGGCTGTTTTGCCAGCCAGAGGGGTGCGGAGCTTGGAAGAAGTTGCTGCAGAGGATGGAATTGCCCTTTCTCCACCCGCGTCCTTCCCGGCTGCCTTGCAGCCTCATTCTGCGCCCAGAGGCCTGAGCCACCTTGGTGTGATGTGACCCTCCTTCCATGGTGGAGGCTCTTCAAGGAGGAGCTGAGGATCTGTCTCGCGTGGGGCAGTGCATGGCCAGGTGGTCTGGGCTGCCCTTGGACAAGGGCAATGCCTGTTTTGGTGAAGTTCTACTATCCCACATGCGAAGTCACTCCACTAGGACCTTCAGGTGTTCAGACCATCCCAGGTGGGCTGATAGGAGCCACTGTAGCACATGGCAGTGCACTGAGGAAGCAGCTCATCTCCTTTTGACTTAGGGACAGCATAAACCTTCAATTTGGTACCCAAATGATGGATTAAGGCTGCCTTTAAGATGGTATTTTACTGTTGCTTCTCGTTTTGGCTCTCAATCATGTCACTGTTGTGACAGGGCCCTTATAAAAGGAAGGCAACCAGCCTTTAAAGCTGCTGGTCCTTAAATTACTTTTATGCAGTCTCCCGCATGATCCGAGGCCTCATTCCCCTTCCCGCAAGTGCTCTTGGCTCCGTCATGGGGAGGAACTGGGAGCTGGTCCTGGGACCCTTAGTTGCTGCATGGCCATGGCAGGGGTGGCTTGGCCGGGAATTGGTGCTGGGCTGGGGGATCATGAGCCCAGGCAGGGTGACAAGGTCACACCTTATTCCTTCTGTGCTGCTGCTGCTTCTCTTCCCACCTCTGGCCCTTGGGGTACATGTGCCGGAGGGCTGAGTGGCTCCACTCCCATGCGGTATGGGAAGCACCATCCTTTTCCAAGCAGTGAAATATCTCAGCGGCTCATGTCTCGTGATGACACTTGGTGCTACTGGAGCAGCAGCATCACTCCATCAAATGTGCTCCATTAGCCCAGTAGCTTCTGTTTTCCAGCTCCAGATAGGAATTCCTTCCTGAAGAGCCCATCGAGAAGCACCAGGGCTGGAAGGGTTGGAAACGTTCTTCTCCTCTAGCAGCGTAAATCGGGAGAGCAGCCTGGGCAGCTGCAGGATAGTGGGTTAAGGCATCGCCGGGGCGGTAGCTGATGGTGCCTGGACACCGGGCCAGCACCTCAGTGGGGTGGGTTGTGCTGATGGAGGGACTGATCCAGAGACACTAATGCAGTTACTCCATTTCTGTGTGTGGCAGGGAGTGATGGAGAGTTTTCCTTGCCACAGTGCTGGAATAAACCGTCCCTGTATTGCAGGCCACTGTTTTGGGGTGCGGTGCCACATCCTTTGCCTGAGCAAGGGGCCCTCACGGATCTGGCATAGGTCTGGAGCCCTCAGGGCTCCTGCAGATGCCCCAGGTGCTACAGATCCCGAATCAGATGGGGCTTAGATGCCTTTGCTGGAGAGGGAGATGCTCTGTGTCTGCCTGCTCCTTCCTGGGCACTGTTCCTGTTGTCCTGGGAGGACCAACGAACCGGCTCTGATGGCGTCAGGAAAGCTGCAGGGGACTCAACCCAACCATGGGTTCTCAGTGAATGGGAGTTACGGGCTGCTGGGACTGAGTGCAAGTGGGTCTATTAACCGGGCAGGTCCCATGGTGGTGGGAGCAGGTGCTGCCTGTCTCCAAGAAGGATCTTCCCAGCCCCAGGTAGGTTCCCTGAGGATAAAGTTTGTGATTTTGGTTTCGTCCACAGCTGGAAACTTGGAAAGCTTTGGAAAAGGCCAAAAATCCTCTGTTAATTAAACGACCATTAGAAGCCAAGTCATGTTTTCCCTTAATTAGACTCTGTTCCCCATTAGGAGCAAAGTCATATAAATGGGTTCAGCAGGCACAGTGCATCTCTGTAAACACCACAGAATCATTAAACTTTCTCCATCTCTCCAAGCCTTGTCTTTGCAGAGGGTCAGCTCCAGGCTCCAGCCCGGGCGTGCTGGGAGAGCCAGACCCCTGGGTAGTGTTGGAAGATGGCAGGCGGGTCTCGGGTAGAGAGGGGCTTACACATGATGTCTTTGGTGTCATTCCAGTGCCTTGTGAGCCCAGTTAGCAGATGGGATTCAGGGGAAAGAGTAAGTCGGGTATCTGGTCCGATGTCCCTGGGGAGCAGCACTGGGAAGGCTTCATCTCCCCAGATGCTTGTCTACCCATTGAGTGCTGTTTGACGCGAGATGTGCAGGACCCAAGCAGCACGGTATCTTTCCGCTTGTGCAGAAGGTGAGAGAGATGCCCAGGCATCACACCAGTGGGGCTTTGGGATGAGCTTGGGCATCTTCTTCTTGATCTTCTAATTGCATTAAAATTAGCTCCTTAACTTGATATCTTTGGAGTGATGGAGGTTGCCCAGGTCTCCAATGTCCAGGGGCCACTTCTGGTCCCCAGGAGGAGGATTTGTAGCCCGCTGGCCCAGGAGCAGTGCCGAGCTCAAGCTCTGTGTTTGCCATCCCAGGCAGAATATAACTCATTGCTCCAAGCCCATGTTTGGAGGAGTCCTTCGTTATCTAATGATCTGCTCTAGGTCTGGGTAGGGGTGGGCAGCTCCCTCACTCCAGGTGCCAAGGGCACCAGCCCCTGCTGCAGCCACAGCCCCTGGATGCAAACCCAGGATGGACTTTGCTGCATTTGGAGCACAGAAATAAGGCACCAGCCTACGCAGGCTGCCCAAAACACAACCCCAATGTGATTAATTGCTGCATCGCACTCCCCTAACCATTTTCCAAAACGTGCTGCCGCTAATTACTCCCTGAACTTCATTAAGCGTCATTTATTTTTTTGCAGGGTTGCTGTTTTCCGCCCTTCTCCGCAGCTCCGCGGCAGTGCGGCTGGGAGGGGGGGTCGGGAAGCCTCCCCGTTACGCAGCAGCCGGGATCGCCCGCCGGCAGCGGGAGGTCCGGGACGCGCGGCCGCCCCCGCGCCGCTCACGGCGGGTCTTTTCCAGCAGCTGCCCGGGGCCGCCCGCCGAGCGGCAGCCTGGCGCCGAGCAGATGCTGTGCGGAGCCGCAGCCCGAGGCCGCAGCTCGCGGCCACGGGGCCCTCCTGCTCCCGCGGGTCTCCCCGTGCGCCGCGGAGAGAGCGCTCAGCCTGCTTGGGTGCCCCTCCGGCGGCCCTCCTCGCGCTGCAGGATGGTACCGGGAGCTGTGCTGCAGCGAGCGGAGCAGGGCGTGTGTGTCAGGGGGGTCCTGACAGGGGGTTAAACCACCAATCTGCTGGGGGTTATTTAATTACAGAGCTCGGCACCATCACTTGGGCATGTGGGTGATTCCCCCAGGGCCCTGTTCCGGCTTGCAAGAGTGGCTGGATTTCTCTTGGAGCCTTTTGCCGTGGGAATGGGAAGGATGCTTGGGGTGCAAGTGGGATTTTCCTTGGCCAAATCCGCTCTAAAGATGCTGGAAATACCCCTGTCCGGTGCCTGAGGGCCTGCTCACGGCAGAGCATGAAGGAGTCCCCTTCAAAAGCAGGATTTCCAGCCTGCCACCACAGCGGGTGCCCAGCAGCTCCCGTAAACAAAATCCATCACATCCCTGTAGCCGCTACCCTGGGTTTTTAATTAAGCCAGCTGCAAGGGCCGGGGAAATGGAGAGAGCAGGACTCATTGCTTTGGAGCACAGTTGAGCCGGAGCCAGCTCCGCCGGTGCTGCGGAGCAGTGGCGGGATGCAGCTTGCGCCAGCAAAGCACCAAAGTGCAGTCAGGGCTAGTTTTACGTCACCTTGCACTTGATTTCAGACCTCCATTGCAAGGGTTTAGTGGGCACTGCTACCCATAGGACAGGGATTAGGATTTTGGGCACGGCTGTGTTTGCTCCGTGCGTTGCACCTCTGGTGCACCGGTCCCTGTTGGAGATGTGGAAACCTCGTAAATCCATCGCCTTCTCCTCACATCTGTGCCGTGATGCGCTCAAGGTCTCGGGGAGACCGACCGCTTCATCTCGCAGCGTCCACCCAGCACTGGAAGGAGGAGCTCAGGTCTTGGTGGCAGCAAGGGAGGGGACAATGTGTTGCTGGGTGCAGGATAAGGCACTGGGGAGGGCTGGGGGCAATGCGGTGGAGAGGGCAGCAATAGCACAGGAGGGATTTGGGGTAAAACTTCGCGGGATCTGGCACAATGTGCTGCAGGGGTGCAAGGAGATGACTAGGGACCCTGGGGTCCCAGGCAGACTGGGGCACGTGGTGATCTTGTGGCCATGGAGCATGGGGCTCAGGGTAGACCTGGTGGTCATGCAGCCTGGGGCACAGGATGGATCTGCTGGCCACGCAGTGAGGCACAGGGTAGACTTGGTGGCCATGCAGTGTGTGGTGCAGGGTGGACCTCTTGGTGCTCTTTAACCCAATTTTGGTCTTGGATAAAGGTCAAGTATGATTAATCATTTATAACCATCTTTATGCCTTTAAGATACATGCATCTTTCTCAGCACAGAGTGATGGTGGGGGGCAGTGTGTGTGTGTGGGTAGCTCCAAAAGATGTGGTTTGTCAAATAAATACAAGCCATTAAAAAACTGGAGGAATAACAGCAATTTCTCTCGAGCAATGAAGCTCTCAGAGGATGCTGGAACCTCTAGAGCACCTGGCCAGGGGTTTCCTTGTGAGTGGAGTAAAATGTGTCAGCCCACAGGACTAGGCAGGGGTTGAGCTTCCCTCTCCTCTGGAGCCATGCTACCTCCACGTGTGCAAACCTGGGGACAACCTCAAATCCTTCGCATCAATGAGATGCCATCCTGGTAGCTCCAGTCTTGACATTGCTGGTTGTTTCCATAGGATGTGAGTGGTGTCACCCTGATCTGGCAGCAAACCCCTTTTTAGCCTTTCCTCCTTTGGCCTGGGGCACCCTAAAGCAGGTCCTGTGGGAAGCTTGTCTGTAATTAAATTCCCTTGGGGCTTAGTGTCTTCGTACCTTAGGTGGGACTTGGTACCTTAGCTGGGACTTGGTCCCTTTGGAGCGACTGCAGGCTCATGGATGTGGTTGACAACTTTATCTGCCTAGAAAAGACCTTGGGTTGTCTTTGCGAAGCTTTGGGGACTGCAGGAGGTCACAGGGGTGATGTGGGTCCTCTTGCCTTCAACACTGATGCTCCTGCTCTCCTGGGGCCTCCACCATCGAACCAAGCTGCAGGAGCAAAGCTCTGGGTTGGAGGGAGCAGAAAGTAATTTAACCCAAGTGGCCGGATTATACCGGGTGCTGGCAGGTGGCAGATGGGTGCCAGAGCAATGAGGGGGGCCTGGGAGCCGAGCGGCGGTGGAGATGGCCGGGCAGTTCTGCAGGAACCCGGGCAGGGACCTCGTCCCTCCTTCTCAAACCTCCTGCTGCAACTTTTGAAGGGAAAAAAAAAAGAGAGAGGAGACAAAAAAAAAAAAAAAAAAAGAGAGAGAGAGAAAAAAAAGAAGCCCTAGGAGCACTGCATTGCAGTGCCTGCTGCAAGCGCGCCCGCCCCCGGCTCGAGCTGCTCCCGCGGCCCCGCGCACCTCAGCGAGCCCCGCGGCACAGAGGGATGGGGGCCAGGGGAGGCTGACGGGGGGGTCAAGAGCCGGGGAGGGCAGGTGGCTGCGGCTGCTTCCGAGGGGCAGCGGATGCCAAAGCGAGGGAGCTTCCCAAGGGAGCGTGCGGGGAGTGGCCGTGGTGGACGGTCGGGATGGTCTGCAGGTGGTCCCGCTGCGGAGCCGCTTCTGAAGGGTGATGGGTGCTGAGGATAGACCTGCTGGTCTTCAGCCCTGGAGGAACCTGCTGCTCTGAGTGGTGGGAGCTGCTTCTTTCTGGTATGAGACTGGGCTTCTTCACTGCAGCTGGGAAGGGGACATGGCCAAGGTCACCCAGCAGAGGTGGTGGAGGTGGCGTTAAGTGCTCAGCATTTCCGAAAACCCTGATGAGGTGGTTAAGTGCTAATCTGCTCCTCTTTTATACCTGCTGGTGTGGAGGTGGCATGGCAGTAACCCCCATTTTGGGGCCAGAATTAGTTTTCTTTCCAATTTCAAGGTGAGCAAAAGCCAACTCCTACCCAAGGACTCCTATCCAAGGTCACAAGGCTTGGCCTTCAGGTGAAAGTTCTTGGTTTTGTTTGAGCTTCCTTGTAACTCGCAAAAATGGATCTGGGAGTACCCCAGAGTGCTTAGCCCCCTTTTCCTGGGTATCTGCTCCAAACCAACTCTTTTCCATCGAGGTTTGAGAAGAAATAAGTCATCGTCATGATGGCATGCTCCTTGCCTGACATTGGGAAGTGGTGCAGTGGATGGTGGCTCCTTGCTCTGCTGCTCCCTCCAACTTCTCCTGTGACCTCCCTTGAGCTCTTCAAGCTTCCATGGGACTGTCCAGATTTATCTAGGCCAAAAAGGATGAAAGGAACAATTTGGGGATTTTTCAAGCTGGGCATCTGCAAAGACTGGGACAGCCTGTGGAGAGAAATGGCTCCACTGCCACCCAGGACATGGCTGTGCCAGCAGCCTTGCTGCACCATGTGCACCAAGGAGGTTCCTCAAACATCCAGAGGAACTTTCCGGAAATTATGCAGCAATGAGCTGTGAAGCTTTAAAATGGGAAGAAGCGATGGAGACACTCCAAGGTTTCTTTGGAGATATTTTGGGTAATATATCTTGCTTTATGGCTTAAACAAGTTGGTATTTACAAGAAGAAATTTGAGAAAAAAGTTTTCTTAACACCAGAAATGCTCAAAACTGAAACCTCCAGGTGCCCCTGGAGAAATCTTCCAGGTGTCACCAACAGAGCAGGGCCTTCACAAGCATGGGCAGGACCTCCACTGCTGCCACCATCCCAGTGCCCTCCTGCCCCACATGCTGCTCTCCTGCCCGCTACACTGCTCCTGTTGCCCCCTGTGCCACCCTACACCCATCCCTGCCCTCCAGGAGCACCCACAGGCCCACACTGACCTCCAACTTGTACATGCCCATGCCGGCACAAGGCCCCTCCATGACACTTGATGCCAACGGCCCCATTGAGGGCTGAGAAGCCCCTGGTGCTTGCTGGGGTGTTGCGACCTCCTGGCCCCGCCGCAGCTCCGTGCCCTGGGCAGCACCTCGGCTCTTCCCAACCCTCTTCCAGGATTTAATTAGAAGCCAGCATGGCCAAGGCCATGGAGCAAGAAGTCATCATGGTCCATGCCATAGCAGCACGGTGCTAAAGTCAAGGCCTGGCCATGCACATGGGATTTTGGCAAGACTTTATGGACTCCTTATCCCAGCAAGTCATGCTCTTTTGGTAGCACCGAATGGTGGCTAAAGCCTCCCCTTGGAGAAGGACATTTCTCCCAGTCATGTGGGGCCACCAAGCTGCAGGGTTCCGAGACCACGTGCCGTGCGGGGATGCACACGGTGCATTCCCCTGTCCTGGCTGAGGTCCACACAGATGTTCTGCTTCAGCAAGAAAGGAGATGTCAGCTTGGTGCCCTGTCTTTGCAGGCCCTTCCAGACCTCTAGATCTCGACCATGCTCCTTGTGCCCCTCCTGGGACATTGTCTACCAGCGCCTTGCTGCCCTCCTTAACCTGGGTCCAGCTGCTGCTCGGTCCTGCCGAGCTGCTTTCCTTTTGAAAAAACAGCTGATGCCTGCAGAGCTTTTTCAGCACATTATGCAAACAAATCGAAGGTGATTTCGTGGGCCGCGCTCGCCCGGCAAGGGGCTGCGCGCCGGCAAAGTCACCGCGGGGCCTCGCTGCGTTTGAAGAGCAGCGGTGCGTCCTTCACTGCTCTGGTGCCAGCAAAAACTCTTACAGCAGGAAAGGGCCAGGAGGGCCATTTATTTCACCTATATTCGCAGCGGCACAGAAATGCAGGTCAGGTCATTACGGGAGTGTTGCAAAAACCTCCCTCTTCTGCAATAACCTGGAAACGCTCCAGCTTT
Source organism: Rhynchotus rufescens (assembly GCA_032273925.1). Taxonomy (NCBI): domain Eukaryota; kingdom Metazoa; phylum Chordata; class Aves; order Tinamiformes; family Tinamidae; genus Rhynchotus; species Rhynchotus rufescens. The sequence continues at coordinate 11,255 of JAVCKT010023505.1, forward strand.
GCTAAACGCAGCTCTTCCCTGCCGGCTCCCTCGAGTGCGTGATTCCTGCGGCAGCTTGGCCTGTGCCCGGCAGGCTGCAGGGCCACCACAGCAGGGCGGGTGTCCTGCTCCTCCGGCTGCCCCAGCGGCAGTGAACCCCTCCAGCAGGACGGTGGGATGCCTGCGTTTCCAGCAAAACGCTCGTGAGCCCGAGCTTGTGGTTGCACTTTTGCAGCATGACTTTATAAGCTGAGGAACTCCATCGAGGAGTTGCTGGCAGGGTAGACATCCAACTGTGGGGCTCTGCTGCGAGGCAACAGCTCATTGCACCCCAAAGGTTGTCTTCTGGCCACCCGGGCTCTGATCTGTGCCTGCAGCTTTGCAAAGCTCCTGGTTTTGCTCCTGTTCCTGTTTGCAAAGCTCCTGTTTGCCCAGGCCCAGGGCACTGAGGCTGGTGCATGTAGAAGGGGTGGCTGGTGGGTTGTCTCTGTGCCACCCACTCCGGGCAGCTCCTGCTGCATATCCTGCAAAGGACCTCGAGCAAGTTCCCGACCAAGGGCAGAGCAGGTTGTGGGTGCCAAGGGCATCGCTGGCAGCAAGGGTGGGAGTCTGGTGTAAAAATGAGACATCCTTGTGAGCAAGAGCACTGTGATGCTGGCTTTAGAGCCCGGGAGGAGAGGTGCAAAGGGCTGTGTGGGGAGGAAGGCTGCCACCAGCTTTCCCCGTCTCTGTATTATGCCTGTGCCCTGGAGACCAGATGGAGTTTGGAAATGTTTGCACTAATCATGATTAACCTTCAGAGGAGCCAGGCAGCAAGTGCAGTAGCTGCAGGGTGCTGAGAGCATTTATTAAGCCGATCCTCCCAGCTCAGCCCTGCTCCGTCTGCAGCCAAGTTACAGGAGATGCCAACAGCCAGTGACGCCCTTTCTGACTCTACCTGCTGCATGAGGGTGGTTGTGTCCATGGTTCGGAGAGGGGAGGAAGAGGAGGTGGTTGGAGAGCCAGCAATGGGCCTGGGTGCAGGGTTGGGGCATGCCACAATTGGAGGGTGTTTTTACCATTGCTGGTGTCTTTTCCCATCCTAAAGGATTTGGAGATATTTGAAGACCATTTGGGGGATTTGGGTACCGTTTCCCTTTGGGCTATGGTGCTTTTTTTGCTGTTGCTCTCACAGAACCTGCTGGTTGGATTCCAAGGGCCAGCATGGCCCATGACGCATTGACCATGAGCCCAATCATGGGGCTTTCCAACTCCATGTGCATCCATAGCTGGAGAAACTGTGCTGTCCTCTCGGGGCACATACATGGTGCCATCATGATGGTCACATAACATCTGCCTTGTCCCTGGTGGTGGTGGCACCGACTCGCGCTCCCGGCTGCTCTCCCAGCTCCTGCGCAGGCTGCTCTTGCTCCGACACGCAGACACCAAGCCCAGCAGTAATTACCTTGCCGGGGCCCGGCAGCGCCGGCCATGGGAATTTTTCCAGGGAGCCGCACTGAGCTCGGGCTCATCCATCTTGCTCCTGTCAAGCCTCCACCGTGGCCGCTCAGCTCCTGCTGCTGACAGCCGCCCAAAGGCGTGATGAACGCGCTCGCCGTCAGCGCTTTGTCCTCTTGCTGTAACCGCTAACCTGCTGCCTGCCACAATGAATCCTCACCGTTGGCTTAGGCCCTTTGGATGGCACCAAATCTCAACAAACAGCAGCCCTTTGGCTGCTGCTGGCATGGAGCAAAGCTGGTGCTCCTGGCGGGGCTGGTGCTCTGGTGGGAATGGGGATGGATCAATCAGCCAGGACCTGAGTTGCACCAGTCCCCACCAATCTACCTTCTGCCTGGGCAACGGGATGATTTTGGTCATGTCCATCCCTGGCCACGTGGGCTGGGCAAGAGCAACACCCTGTGGCCTTCAAACCGTCCATAAGCTGGGACGAGGGATGCAAGGTGGCTGCACGCATCTGGGCTCATGCACAGGCATACATGTGTGTATGCCACATTTCCAACGGGAAAGAGGCTGGAAAGAACTTCCAGGAAGCTACTGAGATGTTGGTGTCTTGGCTGGTCTGAAGCATGGGGTGGTGCGTCAGTTGGTGGTTTCAACATAGGCAGCAGTGGGTCTTGGAAAAGAGAGTTGCATCTGAAATCTGGGCGATGGGAGGTGAGGGCTGAGCCTTGGCTGAACTTCTTAAGTGCTTCCTCTGCCTGACCTTGTTGTTGCTGATAACATTTCCCAGCGTGTTCTGGATTCTTCATCAATGCAAAATTATAGACTCATAGCCTCAAGCGATCAAAATCTATGAGCCAAATCTCTTAAACTCTGAAACCACGAGGTTGACCAAAACCATGTCTTTTGGGGCTTGCTTCTTTTTGCCTTCATCTTCCCCAGCATCCAAAATGCTTAAGGGCTCGTTTGAGCAAGGGAGAAAGAAGGAGTCAATGTGTCCTGCAATCAGGTGACTCCAGGGGCTGGAAATTTGAGTGTCAGCCTTAAATTTTGAAATTTCAGCAGAGGACGGTGGCACTGCCTTGCCGCGCTGCTTGCCTGGCACCGATGCACGCCCTTGCCTTGCAGCTGATCTGTCGCTCCATCTGGCCAGGACCAGGTTTGCTCCTGGAGGCACCGCGTCTTCGGCGTCAGCTCTGCCCTCCGCCTTGGCCTGCAGACGCTGTTTGGTGGCAAAAAGCAGCAATGCTTGGGGATGGCACAGAGACAGCATCCTTAAATCTGACATTTCCTCTTGGGCTGATGGACCCCAGTAACTTTTTCCACCTGACTGTCCCCTCATCTCTCACAGTTTGGTCATCCATTTGCTAAAATGGGTGCAGTTTTCCTGCCAAGTTCTGGTTCTTCATGCCATCACTCTCTACTCCTTTCACTCTGACACTGAAATACGTTGATCCTAAAGGAGATAACTCCAGTTCTTACTTCCAGTTAGAGATATTCCCTCTTCTCCTGTGATCCCGTATGTCTGCGCATCACCTTGCTTGCTTGTGCAGATGATGGTCTTTTGTGGTGCAAATTCAGACGTGCTTCACATTGAGGGGTCCCAAGGCTCCCTGATTTGTGTCCCCCTGGATGAATCCTGGTATGAGGCAGTGACAGGAATTTTCCTTCCAGTGCAGCATGTGGGAGCGCAGTGGAGACACAACCCTCCACCTGCACGTTGCCTTTCGCCCTGTGCATTGCACGGTCCCGTTTTCTCCCTTTGGTGACATAGTTTTCAGCCCTTTCCACAACAGATGGCCAGAAACTCTTTTGATCAGCAATTCAGGGAGGAAAATAACATGGGTGGTGGGGAAGCCGTGGCCTCCTTCCCTTGTGCTGCTTTCTGGACGATAGCAAAGGCTGGACCCGTGCTTTCTCCCGTCCAAAAGCAGTGAGGACGGATGGCGGAGGGAGAAATTTTAGCTCCACCAGCAGTGCTGCTGCCAGCTGAAAGGGGGCTCGTTTTTCCAGGTAGTTGCGCGTGCGGCTGCAGCAGCTCTTGGTGCAGGGCCAGGATGCTGCCTGGGGCTCTGCAAGGAGGATGCGGGTGGTGTCATCGATGTTGCCTTGCGTGGTCAGGGCTGCTGATGTCTTTTTTTATTATTATTATTAAGTTAAACTGCTGTGGAAATCTCAGCCGGGCCTTTGGACTTTAGAGCTTTTTAGAAATGGCATCAAAGTGCGCGACGTTTGCTGTTAACAGCCGTGACCTTGAGCAGCACGAGCTCAAGGCGTTCGTCTCCTGGGTCTAGCTCAGGTCGGCTTTTTGAGACAAGGATCGTCATCATCAGCTCCCTTTTCTCCTGTGGCTTCCTGAAGCCTGGCTGGGCTGTGCTGGCCATAACCCACCACTGTTGGGCTCCAGCGGGGTGCGGGCAGCGTAGCCCAGCTCGCTCGCATAAACCCGAGCCGATGGCTTACGGCTTGAATGCACTAGTGAAGGTTATTGTCCCTCCTGGAGTTATTTATGGCATTATTAACAGAATTATCTCTCTGCAGTCTTTCCAGTGCTGGAATATCCGCAGAGGACGCAGGGGACAGAGGAGCGGTGCGGGTGGCAGTGCTGGATTTCTCATTGAGGGAGCAAAGGGGCTTCTTGTCCTGCCAGGGAGGTCCCTCACGCCCAGCAAGCCCAGCACTGTCCGCGGTTATGAGAGCTCCCGTGCCACTCTTCGCTTCCCCTGCTGAATATCCTTTAATTCTCCTTAACCTCCCAGCACCGTTAATTTGCTTGGCTTTCTGCCGACTCTTATCTTTCCTTTGCAAGCTCATTGCTGACTCCACTCTGCTTCTTTTTGGAGAAGACCTGTGGGATGGAGGAGTGCAGGGGGTGCGATCATCCCTCCAGGGTCATCTCCAAAACTGCTGAGAGCCTGTGACGTGTCTGTGAGCGAGCACCCAACACATGTGGCTGCATCTCCATCCCAACTGGGGTGCCAGTGCCACCAAGCCTGTCCTGGAGGGCTCTGGCAAAGGGCGCTCGGCTCCACAGTGCTTGGAAGGTGGGAAGGAGCCTGGAGCCATGTAAGGACATGGCACCCAGCTGGCAATGAGCCATCAGACTTCACCATCTTGCTGACACTGCCAGAAAAAGGCTAATAATGAGTCAGATGAGATGTCTCACCCTCACGTGGCCCCGCAGAGGCTCCAGCTCCAGCATTATTTTGCTCTGTGATTTGATAAGAGAGAGGGATAGGATCAGCCCCCACAACAGGCCATGATGCTGGGCAACCTTGCCCATGCATGGGGATAAATGCGATCTCCATGAGAGGGTTGATGGCCACGTGGTGCCTGTGCTGGACCGCAGCGGCCGGCATGGCCGAGGGGCAGCCCCAGACCCTCACCTGCTCCTTGCCAGCCTGGTGTGCAGCACACAGGGATCGCCTGTGCAGGGACCTGGCTGGAAGAGGGCCCACAATGGTCAAGTCCTTTGCGCTGGCCAGGTCTTCATCAGTGCTGTTGGTCCAGGAATGGCTTCACCATGAGCTCAGGCATTCAATGTCCTCATGCCACAAAAGCCATTTTCTCCACACCACTTTTTTCTAGCTTATAGAGGAGCCACTGACAGGCAGGGGGGTGCCGGTGTCCCGTGTCCCCCTCCCCAGGAGTGTGCCACCAGGACCATACCTCAGAGGCGCATGACAGTGGTCTAACTGGTCTCTTGATGTGCTGCCTTTGGCAGGCCTGGGCTTGCTGATGCTCAGCACCCCATCCCACTCATCCTTCCTTGGGATGAAAGTGCCTCGTTGAGCTTCATCCCACATGGTCTCTCCAGGCGAATCTCCTTCTTAGCAGCATCCCTAATGTCCGCAGGAGGCTCCAAGTACCAGGTGAAGGTGTTTTCAAGGAAGGCTGGGATGGTGCTGCTGGGAAGGAGAGGTGGAAAGGTCCAGGAAACCAAACATCATCTTGGCTTCCCAGAGCCGTGGAGGGCACTGAGGAGCCCTGACTCTTATATCCTTCCTTGCTCTAATAAATGGACTCTACAGCCATCGGGCAGAGATCAAGCACCCAACTGTCACCCTTGCTGTAAATGCAGGTGTTGTCCTTTGTGCAGATAGGGCAGGACAGATGTACTGCAGAGCGAGCACAAGGTGACATTGTGTTGCAGGGAGTCCCTGACCCACGATGATGTTCAAGCAAGCCTCCATGATGGCTCCGGAGGCCGTGGCCACCACAGTGCCCATGGCGACGATGGAGAACTCCACTGAGGCTGTGAGCCCGGGTGAGAGCAAAGAGGACATGTTCGCCAAGCTGAGGGACAAGTTCATGAATGAACTGAACAAGATTCCCTGTGAGTAGCTGGTTCCTTTTCTGGGAGCAGAAGGTAGTGGGGTGGCTGATGTGGGGAGGGAGCTGTGTGGCTGACTGGGGCACTGGGTTTTGTCCACAGTGCCACCCTGGGCCCTCATCGCCATTGCTGTGGTAGCTGGACTACTTATCCTCACCTGTTGCTTCTGCATCTGCAAGAAGTGCTGCTGCAAGAAGAAGAAGAACAAGAAGGAGAAGGGCAAAGGCATGAAGAATGCCATGAACATGAAGGACATGAAATCGGGGAACCAGGTAATGTTCTTGATAGTTCAGCTGTGTCTCACAGTTGTAGCTTTAGAACCATCCTTTTAGTTGAGTTATGAACCGCATTGCTCAGGCAGCAGAGCAGGACAGAGCCACCAGGGTCTCCGGGATGGAGCAATGGAGCCTCTCCTAATGTGAGGTGTCAGTGCCCGTCTTCCCTCTCTTCTCAGGCTAGTGGGAAAGCGTGGACCATGGGAGCACCCTGCCCGTCAACTGTGACTGCCTCCTGGTTTGAGGCCTCCTGGTTTGAGGCCTTCTGGCTTGAGGCTCCTCCTGCTGTGTCTCTTCTTTCAGTTCCCAGTGGCCTAGCATAGGACCAGCTTCTGGCTGGGCTGGACCGACAACTGAATCTGAATCAGTAATAGCTAATTTAATACTTTTGTGTGCATTTATTAATTTAAGACTTTGGTGCTCAGGGTTGTTCTCTCATTTCATGAAGTTGAGATGCTCTCCTACCTCTCCTGCTTTCAGGAGAGGTAGGAGAACCATCAGACCAGAAGTGACACTCCCTTTTGACATCCCAAGCAAGTAATGATCAAAAGACGTGTGCTGCTCTGCAGAGCAGAGCTGGGACTGTCTCCTTGTCAGAGGAGAGTCAGAAGCTGCAGCTGGAGGAAAGCTTTGATACCAGCAAGTCTGGCTTGATCCTGGCCCTTTCGATTCATCAGCTCAGCACAGTGCCTTCTAAGGAGGACAGGAGTTCTGGGGAGGCTATTCCTGCTGTTTAGAGCCACAGAGCATGATGTGGACACTATGGGCATCCAGGCAAGCCTGGACAGATGGGCATTGAGTAGAGACACTGTGAGGAATCTTCCTCCACCAGACCATCTGCAGCCTTCCATAGCAGCAGGATATGAGGTTGCTTCCTGAAAGGAGATGATGCTTTCTGCTGTCCTATCCAAGCCCCCTTCTGACCTTGGGTCATCACTGTGTCCTGCGGCAGACAGCCTGCCACCACCTCTGGTGCTAGTTGTGGTCAATGTTGCCCGTAACGTCGTTCTCTTCCCTCTCTGTGCTCTTGTTGCCTACCTTCTGTGTTGTTCTATTTCTCCCTGCCCTGGGACGCTCTTCACGGTAGGTGCCATGCTGAATTTCACCTCTCTACCAGCTGCTGCCAGGGTGGGACTGGGGAGCTGCCAGCTGACGGCATGTCACAGTGCTACGGAGCTGAGCAGCTCCTGCTGGTGGGCCATTCCTCGGAAAGGCTGCCAGCCCTAAATGCATCCTGGCGTCTGGTCTGCGAGTGCAGAGAGGAAGACCTGCTGAGTGGTGCTCCTCTGCTTGCCTGCTTTTCAATAGACTCTTGGCGTGTGGCTGCTGCCATCCTGACTGTGCTGCTGCAGCCTGGGCGAGGGAGGTGGCCACCCTCAGATGTAGGAGAATCAGGCTGTATCTCTACTCCTAAAATCGGTGATGTCTGAGAATGGCCCTGCTGAGCCACCAGCGCAGGCTGTAGCTCTCTGTAGCATAAATTGGGTGCTGGAGTGTCACCCATTGGCAATAGGTTGTTTGCATGCAGCTGCCCCATGCAAGGACCAAACCTCCCTGGCTGGAGCTGGCCCAAGCCCCTGGCACCGTGCGGCATCTCTCTGCCTCCACAGAACCTGTGTGGCTGTGGGCACAACCAGTGCTACCTTGTGCTGCTCCACGGGGGCTTTATTTCCTGCTGGGTCCCCTTTCCCCTCCTGGGGATGGCCCAGGCTGGCGGCTGAGATGCCAGTCGTGATGGGGAGGCTGGAGGTTCTCAGGGGTCTCCCTGCTCGTGGGTGTTGGGATGGGGTCTTGGGTGTGGGTGTTGGGATGGGGTCTTGGGATGGGGTCTTGGGTGTGGGTGTTGGGATGGGGTCTTGGGATGGGGTCTTGGGTGTGGGTGCTGGGATGGGGTGCTGGGCTCTGACCCTCCTGATGAGGAGCAGCTGTACCTGTAGATCCCAGCTGAGTTGGGCACTGCTGCTGCTGTTGCAGGATCAACAGGATGACGATGATGCAGAAATGGGCCTGACGGAGGGGGAAGGTGAGGAGGAGGAGAAGGAGCCGGAGAACCTGGGCAAGCTGCAGTTCTCGCTGGACTATGATTTCCAAGCAAACCAGGTGATGAAAGGGAAGTGGGTGCTTAAGGAAATGCAGGAGTGGGGTTTGCCCTGGTTGTGTGGGAAGTTTGAAGAGTTTGAAGAACTCTGTCTATCCCATGAGGATTCAATTGTGGTGGCTTTGGAGGGAGAGGGGAGCTCAGTGCTGCCCCACAAGACATCTTGCTCCATCTCGCATTGGAGGTGATGTAGGATCCGGAGTGGGGTCAGGGATTTGAGCATGTAGCTGGGCTGACTTGTTGAAGGCTCCCATCTTCCTTCCTAGCTGACAGTGGGGATCCTCCAAGCTGCCGAACTGCCAGCTCTGGACATGGGTGGCACCTCGGACCCGTACGTCAAGGTGTTCCTGCTCCCTGACAAGAAGAAGAAATATGAGACCAAAGTGCAGAAGAAGACGCTCAATCCTGCCTTCAATGAGACCTTCACTTTCAAGGTGAACCCTTTTGTTTCCCACAACATGAGACTGCATTTTCCATTCCATTCTCCCCTTTTTTTTGTTGGCCTCCCTATCAGGAGGACATGAGGTGCCAGGCTGCTCCCTAATCTGGAGTCCTCTGAGCTCCTGATTGCTCTTTTGTGCAGGTTCCCTACCAGGAGCTTGGTGGGAAGACGCTGGTGATGGCCATCTATGACTTTGATCGCTTCTCCAAGCATGACATCATTGGTGAAGTGAAAGTGCCCATGAACACGGTAGACCTGGGCCAGCCCATCGAGGAGTGGCGGGACCTGCAGAGTGGCGAGAAAGAGGAGGTGAGAACTGGGCCAGCATGAGGCCCTCCGTTGGCTCCTAGCCTGGCCTTGCAGAGCTGAGCTGTGAGCTTACCTCGATCACCTCTGGGCCATTCCACAGTGCTCAGGATTGTCTAGGTGTTGTGATGGGTCTGGCCTGCCTCAGACCCAAGGGATCAAATTTTGTGGCAGGATATGGGATGCCAGCTCATGCTGACCTCATGTTTGTGCAGGCGTGAAGGTTAAGCCGGGCTTGGGAGGAGCTGCGTGCAGGTTCACATCCTGACGCTGCAGTGTCATAGCAAAGCTTTGATATCTGCTTCCTGCTCTGCTTGGCAGCCAGAGAAGCTTGGGGACATTTGCATCTCCCTCCGGTACGTGCCCACTGCCGGGAAACTCACGGTCTGCATCCTGGAGGCCAAGAACCTGAAGAAGATGGATGTTGGGGGTCTCTCAGGTGGGTGCAGACTCAGGGTCACCCAGCTGCTGGGAGCATGAGCCCTCACGTCCCACCATGGTGCTCTCAGCACCCTTTGCTAAGGGAGGACCTGGGTACTATCTATCTAAAGGGCTTGGGGTAGCTGTCTGCAGAGCCTGAGGTCTCCAGAGTTAGCGGGGAGCTGAAGGTCTGGTTGGGGCTATGGGGTAAGGAGAGATGAGGTGGTGGGATGAGTCTCCTGTCCCTTCATAAGAACGAATGGAGTGGGGTCTGCTGGTGTGTCTGGGTGGAGAATGGCACAGGAACTGGGTGCTGAAAATGCTGTTCTGCTATTTGCTGCTGATCCCACTCCTCTTGCCTTGGGGGACCTGGACTGTTGGTGGCAACCTAAGTCAGTGGCATGTTTTATGTTGGAAGAGACATCTCAAATCCATTGCAGACTGAACTCCCTGACTAGGAGTCCTTATCTCTGTCCTAACCTGGCTTAACCACAAGGATTTGTACATCCAGGAGGGTTTAGCTTTATTGCTGGGGGTCGTATGCTGGTAATGGTGAAGGTGTGATGTAGGCCGGCACCCATCAGTCTCACTCCATCACTTCCAGACCTCCTACATGGAGGCTCACAGTCCTTGGGATACAGAAGAGCCCCATTCCTTGGCCATTTGCTCCTGTAAATCCTCTCAAGCCCAAATACTTAGAGTTTGGTCTCAGTTACCAGCCTTAGACACCTTTATCTGCCAGAGGGCAGGGCCTGGGAGGTGCCCAGAGTCAAGGAAAGAGAAGGACCTTGCTTACATCACTGTTGTGAGAGCTGGTCAGGACTCCTTCCCTCATGGTGAATCTTGTCCTGGGCTAGAACATGTCCCAGGTCATTCCTTGGGCATCGCAGCCTGACTGACAGACCTCTCCACTTCCCCAGATCCCTACGTGAAGATCCATCTGCTGCAGAATGGCAAGAGGTTGAAGAAGAAGAAGACTACAGTCAAGAAGAAGACTTTGAACCCCTACTTCAATGAGTCTTTCAGCTTTGAGATCCCCTTCGAGCAGATACAGGTTCATATGCTGAATTTATTGGGGGATGATGGGGGCTAGAGAGAGCCTAACTGGTGTGATGGCTGCCCCGAGCACCCCTTGCTGTGGGAGCTTCCTGAAGCCTGGCAGGGCTCTGGCCACTTCTTAGCATCTGGGTGCCCTATGGATCTCCAGATCTGGCCACCCATGAACTACAGCTGGCCTCAACCTGAGCTGGGGCAGATGCCGATGGTGGTTTGGGCAGAGATGGGGCACCAGCCATGGCAGGAGCAACCCCAGATCCAGCCCCCAGCTCATGGCTAGACTGGATCTCTCCTCTGCTGCTCTTCCCACAGTGCCCACCTCAGCGCTGAGCAGCAGACGTAGCAGGGATCTCGGGGTGGTCCTGGGGGTATTTTGGACATCTGGTATGTGCCCAAGCCTTTCTACATAGAGGTTCCCCGGCACATGTGTTGTGGGTCCTGCACTCAGCCACTCTCTGCCAGCCTGTTTTGCCCCTCCATGGTCCATCCCAGCCTCTGCACTTGCCTCTTGGCCCAAACCAGCCACTGCAAGCCAACATAGCCCACCACTTGTTCCCTGTTCCGTGCTGTCCCTTGGTCCCCTTTCCCAGGTGGCCACATCTGGGTGAGCTGAGTCCAGCTGTGGCCTGCAGGCCCTTGATGCACTGCAGAAGGAAGCTGAGGGACATGGAGGGAACCCCGTCCCTAGTGTGGGTCGTGGTGGGGCTCCGTTTTTCATCCCTGGGACGTCCCGCAGAGCTACCCCAGGGCCTGGGCCAGGCCTTGGGGGCAGCACGGAGGCCGTGGAGCGAGCCTGGCTTCTGTGCCTTTCTGTTCCTCTTTAGAAAGTGCAGGTCGTCATCACAGTGCTCGATTACGATAAGCTGGGGAAGAACGAGGCCATTGGCAAGATATTCACAGGCTGCAACTCCACGGGCACGGAGCTGCGGCACTGGTCCGACATGCTGGCCAACCCCCGGAGACCCATTGCCCAGTGGCACTCGCTGAAGCCAGAGGAGGAAGTAGACGCAGCTCTTGGGAAAAACAAATAGCACGGCCAGCACTGGCCAGCACGGCACGGGCCTGTGGACATTTTAAATGACCCCAAGCTATTGATACCTCAGTTACGCAACCTTTGGTTTTGTTGTTTTTTGTTTTGAGCTGAAATACCCTTTGATGGCTGCGGAAGGGTTTTCAGACAGTCCCAATAGCTTCAGGGGAAGAGGTGAAAGACATGGACCTTTTTTTTTTTTTGTTTGTCAACATCGCTCTGTTCTGCTGCATGTCCCATTGCCTCCACCCACCGTCCCTTCCAGGGTGCAAAGCAACTGTCAGTCCTGGGGCCTTCCCAGGTTGCAGCATCACCAGCCCACAGCAACGTTTCCTCCATCCTCCCCCTTGGGTTCACACGGGGAACCGTCGAACGTTGCATGGAGACGCTACCAGAGCCGGATAATGTGAGATGACCAGACCCACTGTGCTTGCTTTGGGCGTGCAAACCCGCGTGGACATCAAGATGATGGGGAGACCTGGATGTTTCCTCGCTCTTGCTCTGCCTCCTTTCACAGAGACCTGGTGGTAGGATGAGAACGGCTGGGTCCCACAGCCATCTCCAGGATTAGCTTTTCCTGCTGGGAGTTGGGCCGAGAGGGAGGCAGTGTTGGAATCGGCCCCGCGTGGTCTGGTAGCCCGAGCAGGTGGCCCTGACGCCCTGCTTGGAGGAGCAGCTTCATGGGCTGCGCAGGCAACGGCTGCCCCACGGCCGTCCGAGCACCCTGCGGCTGCCAGAGGCCAAGCAAGGACAGCGCCGGCGCCGTCTGCAGGGATGTCCCGTTGTGCTTTGCACTGCCACATGGCTTCTGAAGACACTGGATTAAAACCCAAGGATCCAGCTGCTTCCACAAGGAAGGTTTGCACCGAGAGGTCTCCAAACGCAAGCAGAAGGAACCGGTAGCCCCACGGTGCAGGTCTGAGCGTGGTCCTGTGCTTGCTGTGAGCTATGGCTGCTCCAAGGGCCCAGAGCTTGTTCCTGATGTGCAGCCCCCTGCCCATGGAGCTCCCACCGCACCGTGATGTCCCACCACCGACGGACGCATCGGTGCCCATGGGGAGGGTGAGAGTGAGGCCATGCCCAGCAAGGGACCAAAGACCTCCAAAGCCCATTGAGCAGCTGCTCCACGCAAAGCTGTTTGATGCCAAACGCACCCGTGTCCCCCTTCCCCTCGGGGGTTTAAGCCATATCCGTGTTGCTAATGTCAGCCCTGGTTGGGAAGGAGCTTCTCCAGGCCACCTCTTCCCCGTGGCGGCGCGTGTCGCTCGCCGCGCACATCCCGCACCGAGCACCGTAGCCCTGCTGCAGGCGGAGGAACCATCAGCCCTGCCCAGTTCAGCACAGTCTGCACTGGAGCATGGACCGCGTGGGCTGCTGTCCCCGTAGCAGCTCCTATATCCGTGCTGCCTTCACGCACCGCGTTTTGCTTCCCTGCCTTGGAGGCTCCTCCTCCGTCCTTCAAGCCTGTGGCTGCTCTAGGGGCCGTTTCAGCTAAAGTCCCTCCAGTGTTTGTCCCAAAATCCAGTCCTCCTGCTGAGAAAGTCCAAGGAGCCACGAGGTCCCTTGCGTCCCGGCTACCCCTTTGGGGACGAGCCAGCTGAGCCTCTGGCCAAGGTCCCTGGGGACCTTGTCCCCTCCGCTTGCGAGGACTGCTCAGGTTCATGGCAGAGGTCCTGGTGGGGAGAGCCTGGTCTGAGCAGCCGCAGTGCTTGGAGTTTGAAGTGGCACGGTTGGGTCGGTAGCAGCTTGGCCGTCCTGGTGAGCAGGGCTTGCATTGCAGGAACAGAGCTCTGAGGGAAGGTGGGGACGGCACTGGGGACAGCTCCACCTTGCACAGGGTGCTCAGCCCCACTTGTCCCGAGGCTGAGACCTTGCTGCAAGCTACTCACAGCTGGGGGAGCAAGTGCCGAAGCTGAGCTCACCCCAACATCATCAGATGGTTCAGTAGCCCCCATGCAGTACCCACATGTGTGCAAGCATGGCCCTGGATTGGATGCGGGGTGGACCCTCCTTGGGCTGGACCTTGGGGATGCTGCACCTAAACTACAGCACCTTCTTTGGCTCCCCCATCTCCTTCCTCACTGGGGGCCCACAGCCCCCGTGGAGAAGTGGAGGAACCTGAGAGCTTCAGTCCAGCGATGAGGAGAGAGGCCGAGGAGATGTGATCGGCAGCGGGGAGCAGACGATGAGGGCAGATTTTGGTGGCAGGCGGGTAGCGGCCACAGGTCGCAGGGTGGGCGGCAGGACAAGGCTCCCCTGGGAGGCCGGTGCAGCCCTCGGACAGGTCTACAAAGAGTGGAAGCTCCATCCTGGGAAGGGTTTCAAAGCTCTGTTAGCCAAAGCCATAGCCTAATGTTGGGAATAGTCCTGCTCTGAGCCTGAGGTTAGATCCAGGACCTCCAGGAACTGCTGGTTGGACCAGAGACCTCCACAAACTGCTTCCACGGCCACCTTCTGCTGTGCTTCGTCTGTGTCCCCAGGCTCAGGGTAGCCCGGAGGAGCCCCGCGCTCGTCCCGCGGTGCTGCTCTCATCGTCTCCCAGTGCCACCCTGGGCTCCAAGCAGGAGCAGCCCTTGGCATGGGCAGGGGGTTCATGATGGGGGTCCGACGGGCTGGGTGACAAAGGTCCCTGCAGCCGGTAGCATTGCCAAGCTGGGGGGGACCCCCGGCCAGCCGCCGTGGGGCTGTGCAGGAGCGGGGGGCTCTGCAGGGTGGCAGCGGGGGGACCTGCAGGGCGAAACGAGGCTTGACGGAGCCCCCGCTGCCCCACGGCCGTGCCAAGGTGCCAGCAGGGTCCTGCCCGGGGCTGCCCAGGCCTGCAGCCTAGGGGGAGAAAGGAAACACGGATCGTTTGCAGCTGGATGCTGCTCAGGGCAGGGCTTGTTCTCGTGGCTCTGGCTCTTGTGTTTGCAGGGAGGGGAGAGGGGAAGGACAACACCGGGAACTGCTGAGAGCCCCCCGAGCTGCCGCTCGCGGTATGCGAGCGCGCACGGGCTGCATACCCGCACACGCACCCTCTACTTTCACACCGCCCCACTGCATCACCCGGGTCCCGCGGGCGCCGCTTTGCCCGCGAGAGCAGCGCCCCAGCCCCGCTGTTCTCCATTCGGACCCAAAACCTTTGGGGTGGCTGAGGGGTCTGCACTGAATACACAATAATTCATTTTTTTTTAATAAAACGGGGGAATACAACCAACATATTAAAGCCATCTGCGTTGCCTCTGATCCCCCTCCCGCCCCTTAGCTGTGTGTACTTAACTATAGGCAGGTATAGCTATATATCCCGACCAGAGCAGTGCATGAGCTGCAGCCGTAGCTAAGCAGCCGCATGGCTAGAGCGGCGGGCGCTGGCGCGAGCTCTGCCCGGCGCTGCCCCGCGCGCCCCGGCCGCCTCGCACCCACGGCCCCGCTGCTGGCGAGCAGCAAGGCCTCCTCGCCCGCGCGCTCTCCACCCTCCCTCTTCTTTTCTATCAAAAAAAAAGAAAAAACCACAAAAATCGTGCAAAAGAATAACGCCAAGAAACTACGCATGCCTAGGCCAGTGCAGCTCTCGGCGGGCGCGTTGCCGCCGCCGTGTCTTCCATGTGTGTCTTGTGCCTGTATCTCGTCGCCTTGCGCCCGTGGCCGGGCAGCGGCACCATCGTGGCTGTGGCGTCCTGTGTCGTGTTGGTGCATCTCACCGTCGAAGCAACTTTAGAAGCCATATGAGACCCCGGCGCGGCGGGACCCCGGCGGGGAAGGGCCCGCAGGAGAGCCGTGACCGATCCCGAGTTTCCCACCTCCGTGTGTCAGTCGCCTCCTGGGTCCTGCAGGGCTCGGCCACCGAGCCGGGTGGCACCCGCTGCTGTCCCCTGCCCGGGGCTGCCACCAGCCAGAGCTCCAGGGCTGGGAGAGGAAGTTTCTTTCTCTTCCCATCTCTGAAATGGAAGGATTGGGATACAGCCAGGAGCGCCCAGTGGAAAGGGCTTTCTGGAGCCATCTGGAGCATTTCTGAGGGTCTCCTTGGGCATTGCTTGCTGCAAAGGACTGGCCAAGTGCCCATCTTCAGCGTGATGGTGGTGGTGGTGGTGGGGAAAGACCCACGTGTTCCTTTCCTGGCGGCACCCGAAAGGCCCAGCGGAAAAGCCGCGGGCCAGAGGGACCCGCGGGGCTGGGCAGGACCGCGGGGCGCAGGGCTGCTCTGCCGCCTGCCGCCTCGTCCCCGGGCCGGTGTCCGCAGCGCTCAGCTCCGGCAGGAAGCTGCTTTTAAAGCCCTTCCCTCTCGTGTGGACTCCGTCGGTTCTGTCTCAGTGTCGGATCATTATTTTGTAACTCTCTGTCTCCTTATTAAAGAAACGGCTGAAAGGAGCCCCCCGCCTCGCCCTGTTTGCTCTGGCTCGCGGCGTCTCCGCGGGGAGGGACCGGCCTTGGTCAGGCCCACGGAGGGAGGCTGGAGCGAGGGGGAGCTGGACCGGGGGCCGCGGCAGCCCCGGCGCCCCAAAACAGGGGCACCCCTCGGCGCCGGCACCCTCAGCCCGCCCTCCGAGCCCTCGTCTCCGGTCAGCGCGGCCGGAGAGACGTCCGAGGTCACCGCCGAGCTCCGCAGCCCTCCGCTCCGAGCGGCCGGGTCCTAGTGCACGTTTGGCTCCCATCACGCTCACATTTGGGACGCAGGTTTGTCCTGGGCACCCACGACCCCTGGCAGCTCCTGGAGCTGCAGGAACTGCCTCCGAAGACCCACACGGAGCTCTCCCTCGAGCCGCAGGTTTGGCGACGGGGCTGCGGCGCTCACGGTTTCGCCGGGTTCAGCCTAAGCTCCCGTGGGGAGCGAGCGCCGGGCTCCAGCGGCGCGGTGGGACGCGTGGCCGTTGCAGCAGCCTTGCTTCCTGCTCCTAAACCCCTCTAATTCCGTGCCCCGGGAGGCCTCCCGCGGTGCAGTTCAGAGGCGACCCTGTCCCGTGCGCCCCGGCTCACCGCTGGGAAGCGAGGCCTTCCCAAGCCGAGCGCCGGGCTCGGAGCAGCTCCCCGCCGCCGGCCTCCAGGTCAGGGCTGGCGCTGAATGGATCTGGGACGAGGCTCTCGGGCGAGACGCGACAGCAGGAGCCCAGACTTGCAGGTGGCCCCTGGGAGACAGATGCCCAGATCCTCCCAATGCCGAACGTGCTGAACAGAGCAAACGCTGTTGGAGGAAACGGGGGCACCCGGGAAAAACGAAGAGCTCCCAGTGATCCTCTGGGCTTTAAGTTTAGTCTTTGAGGTTACAGGTTAATGAACTGGCCCGACGCTCTCCCCAGGTGGTGGCCGGACCCGCGCTCATCACGTGGTCCTCAGTACTGAAAGATGGAAGCCAAGTTTAAGTTTCTATTTTATCAACTCTTATTTTATTCATTTATAAATACTGTCGTGTTTACAAGCATCATAGATGTGAATATTATTCCCAAACTTTCAAACACGTAATACTTATAATACTATATAACAACAACCAGTAAAACAAATCATTCATCTCAGGGTTTGAAAGGCCACTCAAAGTTGCATAAAAATACATTCTCTCCCCATCTCATAAGCTCAGTCCTGCTTTCTCCAAGGAGTTTATTTACAACGAGCCATCAAACTCGCAGCCGCGATAGGTGGGTTCACCCCAAGCAATAAAAATGAATTCACCCCAAGCAATTGCTTAGAAAAAGAAAAAAAAAACAAAAAACCTTCCGTGCTCTCCAAAGGAGAGCACCTCTGGCAAATGCTCTGGATTCAAATAGGGATCAGGTTTAAAACCGGCTTGCGTTGCACTCTGTCCCAAGTGCAGATGCAAGGTCTCCTATTATTTTAGCTCCTCAGTGCACTGGTTAGGTCAGCCAGGGTTAACTGAGACCAAAAGTTGTTCGCAGGAATTTGGTTTTCACTGAACTTTTGTCCCCATGAAATACTCACAGCTTTGGCTAGTCACTGAGACTACATACTGGGCGTCCTATGGGCTAATCAGAGCTTAGGGATGCGAATCCAGTGCTAAGCAGACACTTCATCTAAAGTGGTTTGGCTTTGGAAGGGGCCACACTGATTGAGCCTTCTGCACCCTTTGCATATTGTCCCCTAGGATAAAACGCAGCGAGTCGCCTGGTGGGAAGGGGCAAAATGTCAGTGCAAGAGGGATTTGCCAGAACGGGTCGAACCCTCTCCCTAAACAGGTACCAGGTTCCTTCACACCTCCAGGGCCCTCCCTGGGGAGAAGAACAGGCTCTCAAGCCCGCACTCCTGTCCCTCGTCCTGCCGGGAAGGCACAATCCGAGTATCCGAGTTCCACGCGCCGTGGGGCCAGCCCCGCGCCGGGGGCAGCCCCAGCAGGCGGGAACGTCCTCGTGTCCACGCGCAGGAGTGCCGGGGCTCCTGTCACGCTGGTGGGCGAGAAAGCCACGTCGGAAGCCAGGAGCAACGCCGCAGAGTGGCAACACCAAGAAATGCAGGAGTACTTACATAAAGAATTGCACCAGGAGGGGAAAGGCGTGCAGAAAAAGCATTGACCAGGTTTCAAGATTTAAAGCTGTTAAATCAAGCAGGGTCAAAATAAAGAAGTCAAAAAGGATGCCTGGACTTGCCAGTGCTCTGCACTGCTCAGCCATTAACCAGCTTTGGTCTCTTCCTCCCCAAAGCGACGCGGCAGAGGAAGCGCTTCGGTGTCCCAAGGGAACCGCATCCCGCGTCCCGGCCGGGCGGTGGGAGAGGAAGCTCCGGCTAGACCTGCCCTGGGGAAAACGGGCAGCTCTCGAGGGAACGGGAGGTGGATGAGGGCGGGATGGGGAGGGGAAAGACAAAATATTGAGACTTAGGAAGGAAAAAAAAAAAGCAAAAAATTCATATACTTCCTGAAGCGATAATCAGCGGTCTCCAAAAGCCCAGGAGCTTTCACCCTGTTGAGCAAGGTCAGGAGTTACACTCGTGTTCAAGTATCACATCCACATTGCTTGTAGCAGAAAGATCCCTACCAGCCCTTGGGATCCGCATGCCACAGGTCAGCAGAAGCACCTGGGAACGTAGGTAACTTTTCTTCATGGTGACCTACACGTTCAATGACTGCGACCATAAGTCTCAGCCTCGTGGAGCTGGGACAACAAAGGGCAAAGGAAAGGCCAAGTATGCGTGGAAGTGGTGGGGAAAGAGGTCTGGATACTGGGAGAAGTCTCTGAAAAGGGAAGGTCTCTTTTGTGATGGGTCTATGAAGAGGAAGCTCAGCAGGTCTGACGACAGGTTACTGCTGCTTGTCATCAAAATCACGCGGAGGAGTCACCATCTAAATGGCCACGGGGGAGCAGGATCAAATTCTTCTGAGTCTCGGTAACACAAAAGAGCTTTGTGAGGTCTCATTCAAGGCCAAGTCTTATTGCCAGCTTCTGACTTCATCCTAGAGACAGAGCTACCAACATGCCCAAGGGTTGCTCCTTCCTGCCCCTTCGCCTTTGCAAGACAAGCAGGAGGCCAAATGACCCCTGCTCCACGATCCTCTGCCTTGACACCCGGCTGTGTCAGGTTCTCCTCATCAACTGATGGGTGGCTGATGCCACCTCCATCGTTCCCTCTCTCATCTCCATCCCCTCGAACCAAAACAGCGCTGCATTTCCTTGGTCAGTCTCACGTTGAACATCGAGGCCAAGTACCTGAAGTATCTGACCCGACTCCTCTACACGGCTCTTCCTCCACGTAATAGCTTATCGGGAACATATTCCAGACCTCTGTCAGGAGAGGGAGGTTGGAGTCTTGTGCTGACACAGTTCCCTGCACGGTGATTCACGCCCAGCTCAAATGGATGCATGTGAAAGTTGCAGATGATCTCTATTGGTTTAAGCTCCTCCTTAGTAAACCTTGGCAAGTGTCTGTGATGCATCCTGTGCCCAGGGACGAGCGTCCAGGCACAAAAAGCAGATGCTGCTAAATGCATAGGACCTGAGACAGGAGCCCTGGCGAGATGTTACCGAATCACCCAGACAGCAGGGTGAGAGATAAGGGGGCTGATGCTGAGATGTGGTGCTGATGGTTCTGAACAGATTCAAAATCTTACATTAAATAAAAGGACTTGGTCTACCAGGGCAAGAGGAGAAGGAGGTCTCTGTGCAAAGCAGCTCTCACCAGCCCATCTCAGAAATCAGCCCCGTTGTCTTTCACTGCGGCTCTTTTTAAGCAGAGTCCTACATTTTAGGTGGGCAGCTGACGTGCATCCGCAGAGCCGCAGCTCCCGTTCACATTTCCCAGCCATCAAGGGCTTGGACACGCTGCATTCGGTCTTTAGGGATTTCTGCATCACTTTGAAAAGCAGAAGCTACCTACCTACCTGCTCTAGACTGCAGCTGGGCACCCAACACTGGGCTTCTGGCAGAAAAAAAATTGGCAGCTCAAACCCAGTCCTGACATTTCTCTTCTCCCTCGAATAAAATGTCCGAGATACCACAACGTGCTTAAATTAAAAATAATAAAATGGCAAGGGCGTGTGTTGTGGGGGAAGGAAGGGCAAGACGGGAATGTACAGCAAAGGGCAGGGCAAGGCAGGCGTGACACATTGATCCCATGGCTGAAATGCTTGCTGTACTGCGGACAGGAGGAAAAGAGGTGGGCAGGGCTCGGTGGCAGGGTTGGCAGCTTGTGTAGGACACCCCTCTCCGTCCTGCCTTTGCTCCGGCTTCCTATTTGGAGAGCTTGCTGATGACCCGGATGAGCGCCCCGTTCTCGTCCTTGAGCCGCTGGTTGTCCGACTTGAGCTCGGTCAGAATCTGCACGGAGAGAAGCAGAGGGCAGGTGAGGCTGGCGCCGGGTGCAGGGCTTTCCCAAACCGCCGCACACTTCTCCACAACGTCTCCGTGGTTTCTACGGCTTGGCTCTCAGGGAGACATAAGGGTGGAGGGGACACGGGGAACCTGGAGCCCTCGGGCTCCCCTGGCACCTGCTGCAGCGCGAAGGCAGGATCAGGCTGGCAGCACAAGGACCTTTCCCGAGTTGTCTCATCCCCAAGCTCTTCCCAGGGTCTAACCAGCGCTCAGCAGAACCATCAGGACGATTTTCCCAAACGACCTTTTTTTCAGTTTTGCCAGGAAAGTTAATATCTATCCACTCTGGATTTCTGACTCAAAACTGCTCCGACCCTGGTTTGCAAAATCTCTTTCAGAATAAAAACAAGTCTCCTTGGGATCCCACAGATACCTGATGCAAATGCTAAACTGTGGCTAAAGGACTGGGAGAACATACTGACATGGGAGACACCTCGGTGATGCTCAGTGTCCAGTACTGGAGTCAAAACAGGGGCTGCAACAAACCCCCAAATTAGAGTGCTTTTTTTTTTAATTGGAAATACAGAAATAACTTGGACAAAACCTTTCCAGCATTTCCAGTTGGCCAAACAAGCCCCAATCCCCCCATTTCCCACAACGCAGGCAGGTGACCTTCAGTGGACAGGTCCTGGCATGGCACTGTCCCCATTCGGTCAGGAATGGGAAGGAGATTCCTGAGACCCCAGCTGGCCTGTCTCAGGGTGTAACACGAAGGGAGGAACATGACAGGGGTAACGTGAGAGGTGCAGCACCCCTCAAGGGTCCAGCAGACTCTGCTGGAACACACTAGGATGGCGTGGGGTTACATGCAGGCACGAATGACCCTGGCATGAGCAAAGCGATGACTTAGCTACATCATTATGGATCTCAGAGACATGGGAATTCCGTCAAATACAAAATCCCAGTTGTTATTTCCCAGTGGAACAACGCTGTCCTCTCGGTGCAGGCGTTACCGATGCTACGGGAGCAGCAGCTCCCCAAGGGGGGCATCACACGCATGTGCAGCTCCCCACCGCCCAAGGAAAGGCATCTCCCATCACCGAAGTGCCAAGAAGCACAGGGAAATAGGGAAATGTTTGCTGTTTCACTGTGTGTGTCTCCATGTGCTCCTCGGCTTCTTCTAAAACTCACCACAGAAGCACAGGGTCCTCAGATACAAGGTGCCAGAGTCAGGATGTGTGAGGATGGACTGTCCCTCTCCCCTCTACATCCCTTCTCGGGGAGCCCTGTCACCTTGCACGTGTCCATGGATCTCGTAAGAGAGCGCTCTGAAATCCTGACCATGTTTTCCTGGCTTTGGGAGAGACAATTCTGCCACGGGTTCCCGTAAGCAACAGCAAGGAGCCCAAGGAGAGGGCTTCCTGGGAGCGCCGGCGCCGCAGCGCAGCGCTGCCCATTAACAGGGAGAGCAGGGAAGGGAAGCACGTGTAAAGCATTCCCAGCTGGAGAGGTTTCACGGCCGTAGCGGGACTCCCAGCGGCTTGCAGGAAAGCGGAAGCCAAACTGGCCATATTTCATTCCTCCCAGGAGGGGGAAAGAGTTATGCGGATTTTAGGCAAAACGAGAGCCCCGAGGAAGCCGCCGGCTGCGGCGCAGCAGTTAAAGCTGTCAGGGTTTCCAACAGCGGCCCTGCTGCACGGCTGTGATGTCTAAGGGCCTGAGTGAGACAAGGTTTGCGGGTGGCAGTAACACCCTTTACTAGATCTGCTAGAAGAGATTAAAAGAAATACTCAGGTGAGCTGGCAGCCACAGAGCCCTGCTGCAGCTCTGCAGAGCTCTGCACAGGCTGCTAACATTGCTACAGCTCTTGGCTCGTTTGCATGAGAGAAAAGGAGGTGGCACTTGATGAGGAGAGAGGATGTTAGCAGGGAGAGGTGATAATGTGATTCTATCCAAGCAGAAAAAGAGAAACATGCGACTTAAATTTGCAAAATACTTAAATTTGCAAAATACTTAAATTTGCAAAATACCATTTCTGCACGTCTGGAAGGAATTTGGTCAATTCTCCCTCCTGGACCTCAAAGCGAGGTAGGCGGGAGAGTAACTTAAAGTCATCGCTAATGATAATAAATGAGTCTGTGACAAACTTGAGAACGTTTTTGGTGATTTAAACCAGAAAGGTGGTGAGATCATTGAAAGTGACCATCTGCACTATTTGGGCTAAAAAATATTGAATGCTCGCTCACGTATTCAGCCCGCAAGCATGTGTATGAAAAAACATTTTGTCTTGATTTGAGACTCCTGGAAATGGGAAGCCACAGCTCCCCTGGTGGGTTTGTTTCTATGATTAATCATTTTTGGCATAATTTGTATTCTAAGAATAGATTTGTTTCATACCCTAGTGCCACTTCCAGCCCATTAGAGCACACCGCTTCATTTCTTTAAATAAAATAGCTGTCCAAAGGGGCCTGGACACCTCCCTACTAACCTGCAAAATCCTGGTAGGGCTTGGAGGAAGAAGCTTTCTCTGCTCCACTTCAGCACTGAAGCAAGGAGGCAGCAAGAAAGGCTGAAATTTCACTGCACTACACATGAGCATCAAGCTTACCGGAGGTTCAACCTTGGATTTCAAATACTAATTATTCTGTGGTGAATTTAAAACACAAGATGAAAGACGAAAAAGCATCTGGTCTGCCTCCTATCTCTTCACCTTCCTCATAACCAGCCCGCAGAAGGCAGAGGAGATGCTGCAGTACATAATTTCAGAGTAAAAAAAAGCGCTTTAAAATGAGGAAAGGATCTTGTTTCCATACTCAAATGATCAACAAAATCTGCTGAGAAGTGATTTTTTTTTTTTAAATTGCCTTCCTGCTCAAAATGTGCATATTTCATGATATCCCCAGAAATGCATTAAATTATTAATTCTGGCTGTGGATAAGTTTATTTGCTAGGTGCCGGTTTCTCACCAAACTAAGTCAAATTAAGTGAGAGCTCTACTCCGATCAGAGACATACCATGAAACACACCCCTTTGGAGATAAAATTCTGAGGAAGGGGGTGTTGCCTGACCTCTTGGCACTTAGGAATCACCCCAAAGCCATTAGCCAGGGCTAAGTGACTGGGAAGCAGCCGACCTCCCGCTCCTCAGGACCCTTTTCGGTGCCACCTGCTCCAGTATTTCCGTGGGACAAGGATGGACACGTCCTCCTCGACCTCTTTGGGATGATGTGCTCCAAAAGGGAAGATCTGCCTGTGGGTGGTTAGTAAAGTGGCCGAGCTCAGTGTCTCCTAAGCAGAGCCCAAACCAGCGCAACTCAATGCAAACGGTCTGTGCCCTCTGCCCAAGCGGGGAAGGAGGACCAAGCTTTGGGCTTTCTAGCTGCCACAGAACCCTCTGCCACATGCCGGGTTGGAGGCACAAGCTTCCCCAGACGCCCGCGAGCAACGAGGTGCGGGACACCTCGGAGAAGGAGAGCGGAGACCTGCCTGGAAGGGTGGAAGAGGGAGGCGAGATGAGCCGGAGGGAAAGCAGCTACAGCTCCTCTGATTCGGGGGACCTGGCAGACACTGAGAGTCTGGCCACGACCCGGGTCAGAGCCCTGTTTTCCGCCAGCAGTTGCTCATTCATCTGCCTCAGAGTGTGAATCTGTTTGAGCTGGTGGAGATTCTGCAGAGAGTGACAGGAGGGGACAGAAAAGAAAATACAGAGAAAACATGGCACAGAGACAAAAGGGGCACAGAAACGTGGATTTAGTTCACAGCAGTAAAGAAGGAATAATAAAAGAAAAATGAGCAGCAGTGAGGGCAAGAGGGGCAGAAGCTCGCATGCACGCAAGGAGAGCCCAGCACCACGCCGAGGGCCTTCAGACAGGTCTAGTAAAGCCTGGCAATTGCCCCTTTCTTTAAAACTCTTTAATTCAGTGGCTTCTCAAAGCTAAAGCGGTCTTGAAGAGCGGTCCCAGCTCACATCCCTCCTCGCTGTGTCACCCGAGTTACAGCTCGGAGGGCTGCTCTGCTTTCCAGGCAGCCACAGAGTGTGCACGTGTGTGTGTGTTTTCCTTTGTGTGTAGATATTTGCTTCGATTCAACTCTTCCCTGCCACTCTGCTTTATTCCTCTCTGCTCTTCAGAGGGGAAAATCTAGGGATTGAAATTGCTTGTGAGAACCTGAATGGCAGCATCTTGAATGGGAGGCGTTATGGACACAGGGCAAGCGCTCAACAGGCAAAGGTCACTGCAGAAACGCAGCCCAGCGAGGCAGGGCGAGCAGGCACAGCTGCAACAGGGACACACAGAACATAAAAGCAAAGGCAAAACAGCAAAGCAGTGAGAGCCGCATGGACATGAGCCATTTCTGGGGACACAGAAGGCTTCTTCCCAGTGACATGAAAGGCAAATCCCGTGCTGGGGATTTATACGGTGAGTGCCAAGAAATAGGGAGGGCTGGAGAGCTGCTTTCTGGACAGGCTCCGTCCCTCCTCCCTCTGGGTAACTAGTCGGGCAGCAGGAGCAGACACCGAGCAGAGGGGAGGCAGGAAGGGAACCATCTGAGACGAGTAACTCTGAGTTCAAGCAGAGAAAAACCACCCGGGGTTGCAATCAAACTATCCTGTCAGCAAACCCATGTGCTCTTCCCCGTGCATGCCTGGAGATGAAGGAAGGAACCACTGGTAAATTAATTCTTTTTTTTTTTTTAATCATGTAAGCAGTCACTGAGAGGTTGCTTATCTGACAGACTAACCAGATTTTCCTCAACCAGCAGGACTATCGATGCAACTGTTGCGTGATGAAGGATTCAGATCTGACTTGCATGGCCTGGAGCTGACTTGCTGCCTCCTGGCACCTTTTTGTCCCAGAGCTCCTACATGTTTGGAAGAGAAGTGCTCTACGTTGCCTCTACCCTTCAGCTCCTTCCCAACTACTCCAAACCACTTTATGTCCAGCTAAGGAAACAAGATCTCTCATCTAAAAGCCTTGCAAGACTCAAGCAAGCCTGATGAGAGCAAGAAGTTGGCTAAAAAGCTGCCTGCTGCTACTTACCCTTTCACACTAACCAGGCTTATCAATTTCAGCCTCTTTTTGGCACCAAACTTTTGACACCAGACAAAGTGAGAGCTCCTCAGACAGTGCTGTAGCCCACAAAGCGCCAAAAGCTTCCGAGAAATCTCACTGGTGAAACTTGCTTTTTACCAGATTTCAGTCCGGTCCCCCCATCACTTCATCTCCCTTGTGTGGGCAGGCTGCCCCTGTGGCCAGTTAAGGAGATACTCATCCCACGCTTTGAGGTGTCGATCTCGGGATAAATTACGCCCTGGAGAGCCAGGAGGAAGATTCATATGGGAAGAGCCCTCTCTTTTGGGGCTGTCAGGTTATCAAAGCAGATAATGTTTAACGGCAGAGAACTCAGCAGAGCATCTGGCTGGCAGAAAGTGTCAAAGACCCGAACACACGTGGAACGGGGAGCAGGGCGATGTGAGAGGGAAAGGATGAGGGTGGTTGCAGAGACCACCTGCATTCCGCAACACGGCTCTAAGCTTCCCAAGGGCAGCACCAGACCCAGCGCAGCGGCCGCGCGCGGCGGCAGGAGCCTCCTGCAAAGAGGAGAGGCCAGGACAGCCTCTACTCAGCACGCCCAGTGACAAGCAGCACTGGCCAACAAGCTGGACTGGACGCCGAGGGCAAGGAGCACGACCCGCGGGACCCCGCGTTGCTTATCTGCTGCTTATCACTCGGCTTGAAGCCTGGGCTGCGGGCGGCCGGCTGCTCAGGGCAGCCCTCGATTAACGGAGACGGTGCCTGGCACACGGGGCGCCAGGCCAGGAGGGCACGGCTGCTGCAGAATAAAGAGGCTTCTGTGACCTTCAAGGAAAACTGCAGTGTGAAGTTGAGACCTCCGGCACTTGGCGGTGCATTCAGTTCATGCAAATGCTCATTTTCTTTCTCCTTGCTCTGCCAGGCTCCTGTACCTCCAGCCAAATTCTGGGATCACCTAGGAAAAGGCAGTATTATCCTGTCCCTTTTGCAAGAGCAGGTCTGCAGGAGCAACACTAGAACCAAGGAAGTCTTTGAGACAACTTATTTCGTCCCACTCCATTTCTTGAGGGCTTCATTCCTGGCGGTTAAACTTACGTAGGGGACAAAGATCCTATCTCAAGCATAGGATGAAGTACAAAGTATTTCTTTCATGGAAAGCCAGGTTTTTTCTGTAACCGCTACCTCCTGTTCCTAAGAAGTCACCGTGAGGACAGGAAAACCATTCACATTGCTCTGGCCAGGACACCTGATAGACAGAACTGGACATACTGCTTGACACAAACACTCCAGGCTCAAACTTCACATGGGCCTGAATAGTGAAGAGTCTGGTCCAATTCAAAGTCTAGAAAAATGCAGCAAACTGCAGTATTCCCAGGTGAGGTTTAATTCTCCCTCCGTGCTCTTCATGCTAAATGCAACTAATGGATTTGCTTAAGCTACTTCTTCCTTCTTATTTTGCTCAATAGCTATCCAATTAGACGAAGTAAACGGACTGCAAGTCTAACCAGAATTAACAGACTGGTTTTCATGGCGCCGCATATACAACTGGGATTAACACGGACGTTCTTTGGAGGTTATCTCAGTCTGTACAAACCGATTCTCTCACTTTAAGGCAAGTGGACACAGCAAGTCTGCTCTCCTTACAGACCTGAGCACGCCGAGCTTCGTCCGGTTGAACGTTTTTGTCTTCAGAGACTTTCAATGCTTTCTGTTGGGTGGCTGTCAAGAAAGAAAGGCCACAGAGCACAAAGGGACCGATCACATGCTCAAGTTTTTGCAAAGAGTAATGGAAACGCAGCAGCACCCCAGGAGAGATCTTTTCAAATTTCACATCTATTTAGTCTACTTAATGCAAGGCTACTTTGGCTGGTTTATGAAGAAGGGACACAGCAAAGTGTAAGTGTCAGGCTAGGGAATCTGATAGCTCATTATCAGCTTTGGGGTCTTCTGCTAATAGCAAATACAGTGATCAGACCAAAGGCTCTTTTGGCTTAGGTCTTGTCTCCAACAGTGACCAGCAGCTTTGGGGACAATATAAGGACAAGTCTTACTTGCTGACTTACAAGTCAAACTTTTAGCAGTGTTTTTCCCACTGAACCATCTTGGTTTCTGCCAATCTGCAGCTCTAGGCAATTTCTGTGCATCCAACAGTCCTTGCAGGCACTTTCTGTCATTAATTGCTTTCTGAACTAAAGTAAATGCTCAAAACTGACAGGCCACTAGAGGACACCAATTTGTCTTTTTACTCTATGGACTGAATTGTTTTTTGGTGTGATCGACGTAGCTACAGAAACAATTTTTCCTGCTGAAAAATATGCAGACTGCTATTGTCTGCGTTTTCTCCTGAAGGTCATATTCTGTATTTACAAGGAAGTCTCCCTGGAACTGAAAGCTACCACCTGTTAAGTGAACACAGAATACTGAATTCAGGCACCTTCAGTCCTTTGTCCTTCTAGCTCACACGTCCACATTTACTCTGTGCTCACTGAAGGAACACAAGAGGCTGTGCAGCAAGACTCCCACAAACCGTTCCGTTACTCCTTGCAGTTGAAGAGCGCAGCGCAAGCCAACCGTTCCTCTCCAAGATGTGCGCCTGCTAGGGACGCAGCTCCAAACAGCAACACAAAGCTGGAACCTCTTCCAGGTTGGCAGGAAATTGCTTCCACCTGTGCAGCGTGCTGGGAGAGGCCAGAGCTCTCAGCCCCGAGCTGGGTCCTCGTTTGCTAAAGAGAGGCAGCTTGGTCCCATCTGGATCATGCTCGAAGCCACAAGGCGCAGAACAAAGAGCATTTGGTGAACACGAGCAGTAGAGAAGTATACAGCATGAGCTGACGTAAGGCTGGTGTGTCCCCAGGCAGCAAACCATCCCCTTCCTTGCTCTGTAGTGCTCCCCACTAGCCCGGTGCTCGCAGGGCATCCAAGCCATGACAGCAGGACTACTGTCCTCGGAAGCATCCACACAAGAGACGGGAGAATGCAAAGGAGCAGTCTGTGGGGGCACATCCCGTGCCAGGAAGCCATGCCACACACTTCAGCAGGAAGCAAATTCCTCCTTGCTGAAAGCCTTCCCGGCTGGCTTACTGACACAGCCTTCCTTGAACATGCTTTAGGAAAGGACTACAGAAATATCCGTGTTTTGCCCTGGCTAGTGTGCGTGATCTCCAAAGCCAGCTTCGCCTTCTTACCCATCTGGAGGGAACCACAAGGGCTTAACTGGGGCCGCAGACTTTTCAGCGCACAGAGGATCAGCACACTGAAACTCATCGATGCCACAAAAGGTTAGTTTGGGAATGCATTTAGGGAGAAATAGCTTTCACAGTTCTCAGATCAATCAGCGTAACAAATAAACATATAGTGCAATCAGATGAACGGTAAAAGAGCAGTTGTATTAGTACTGCGTGTTCGGAGAACACGGCCAGGAATGTAAATTCCAACTGCGTAAAGGGACACACTTGGAGGTGATACACGAGTCCCTTCCCATGTATACCTTAACTAACCTATTTCTATGCCACATCTGTTGGCACGACAATCCCAAAAGACATTAAGACAAAGCATAAAAAAAAAGGATTAGACAGAGGGAGTAGATTACTTCATACCTTCATCTCCTCTTCCATTTCAGAGAGTTTCCGCTCCAGGGCTCGTTTCTCCTGTTTGGAAGGATTCAAAGTATACATGACCAAGTGGACTTAGCAGAAAAATCCACAGTACATTTTTTTTTAAACAAACAAAATAAACACCCAGAGTCTAGTATTTCCATAGAGCATACACTGAAAAGCATCCCAAAGTGATATACCTTGAGAAGCTTCATCATAAGTTTCAGGCAGGCATAAAGATGCTCAGGTGAGCATCGCAGCAGTGTCGTGGACCCGTGGGGCAGTTCAGCTTCAGGAACCTGCCTAACTTCAACCTAGGCACCTCTGCTGGGAGGCAGATCACACGACTGTAGAGAGTGCTGATGTGCTTTGCCTAATTCTGCTCTGCTCCTACGGGTATCTTGAATGTGACCTACTCTGGAAGACCCCTAGCAAATCCCAGGAAGAGTTTACATATAAATAATTACAGTCTTTCATGGTAGGGATTGAAACATTTGGTTTGAGAAAGAAGAAAAACTCCTAAAAATTTCGATATGAAGCATTTTAGGAGGACCTAGCAGCAGTTTCCCAATACCTACCACCATTTAAGACAATGATTTAGCTAGAGAATGCAAGTTAGGTTTAATTTACTGAAATAATTTGACTACTCAATTAGGAAGAAGGAACATCAAACACTCAGATTTCAAGTATAATCACACAACCCAGCTAGCGCTGTGTTTTGGTTCCCCTTTGCCTTCTCCCTTGAAACAGTCTTTCTGTTTATCAGGATGAAAAGATTTTAAAGCACAATGGATCAGCAGTCCCTTAGCATCACAAAATGTAATTTGTAAGTCTGCAGCTTCATGTAACAAAAGAAAGAAATTAGATTTAGTTGATCTAAAGGCTAAGCAAAAAAAATCTCTAACACAGGAAAGGTCAAAACACAATTATCACTGTGCATCACTCCATGAGGCAAAAATCTAACCCATCTTTTAATCAGCATTTGCTTCCAAGAAATCACTATGCCCACAATAGCAATATGAGGCAAAGACTGCAGGGATACACACCCGTTTTTCCATCTCCAGCATGCTAGATCGGTCAGAAGTTTTCTCCTGTTTCTGCTACAAAAAATAAAAAGTAGGAAGCTATTAAAACAATTCCCCACACTAGAACTTGGCTGCTCATCAGCCAGTGCTCAATTTTTATTGATCTAAAGAGCCTGATTTCCCTTACCTGGGCTGCTTTTTCCAACTTTGATTTGATGTCAGCCAGCTCAAGTTGGGCTTCCTGCAGTTTCGATTTCAGCTTTTGATTTTCAGACAGGGCACTTTCATATAACTGCAGAAACAAACAGAATATTTGAATTAACAAAGCTGCTCTTCAGTGGACCCTCTCCTGCCCATACTGCTCCAGGTAGCCGTGTGTCATCCTCAGCACTGAACAGACACAGCGGCAGGGTTTGGATTGCTCCTCCTTACCACGACATTAAAAGAAGGGCAAACGGGCTGAGTCTGAAAGCTCTACTTGTGCATTCACAATTCCAATGAAATATGAAAAGAGTTGGTCCATTTTATAGATTCTCTAAGCAGAGCCAGGAAGCAATGAAAAGTGGAGGTTTAATTTTGGCCACCAATACCATAAAGAACTGTATTCCATACAGAATGTATGGATGTTGAATGTATCTAAACCTATGACTATCGTGCTCCCAAGCACAGCACACCTTAGTTGCTTTTCTGGGCTTTTTCTTCAAAAAGGAAGAAAATTCAGGATAATTTTAGGTCATCCCTAAATAGAAGATGACAGTATTTTTCCTTCAGTTCCCTCAAACCAGCAGAATTTCCGTCACTTTAAGAGGACAAATTAGGCAGAGCATCTGGTTCTGCTGGACACATCTGATCATAAGGAAGAGTAGAGAACTGTCTACCACGCAAGACTTTCAGGCACCATAATTTTTAGTTTAATAAACACTTAACAATTCAGGCCATCTTAATCTGTTTACTTTTTGCATCCTCTTTACATTGCCCCTTTGAAAGGCTGATGCATTCAAAAAAGTGTGATTTCCAAAGGCAATGGAAACAGAAAAGGGCCTGATGTTGGCTTGAGGACAGCTTGCAGACTATGTGATTTTTCATTTGCAATGAATGAAAAAAAAAAAACCCTTTTCCTTGCCACAGACTCTCAGTACAGCTTTCTGCAGCACCAAGCAGCTTTAAGGTACACGTGGTATCCGCAGTACTTTTAGGCAATCCTACTTTTTTGTAGTCCCTGTTACTCTCCTCTTCCGTTCGGGTGCCGAGGGAGGCTAAGCGGTTCTCTCTGCGCGTGTAGGCACTGGAGCGGCTGGAAGCGCGATCGCCGTAGGACGAGGACTCGCTCGTGGTGGGATTCGTAGCTGCTTCCAACCTAAACACAAGGACAATTTAGCACCGGGGAGCAGGTCTCAGTCTGGACTGTCATTACAAGTCTGACTGGTTGGGGGTCAAGGCTGTGGCAGCCCCAGCAGAGAACAAGCAGTGGGATTGCTCAGAGCACCCAGCCCCTGCAGGGCACAACGTAGCCAAAAGAAGGGTAGGGAGGCACCAGTATTTAAAAAGAAAAGAAAGAAATATAATGTGTATCAGCCCAAACCCCAAGAGGGTAGAGATTTCCCATGCATTTCCCATCCTCGCGATAAGAAGGGTCTGTAGTACATAGAGGATTTTCTTCTCTACAGAGTAGCAGTGAAGTAATTTGGGGAGCAAAGCATGAAAGAAAGACCAGCAGTCCAGTTAAGGCAAGACCTGCATGACCAATCCCACCCGCAGCTTACAGAGTTGATTTGAAGTACCGGGAACCCCCAAAGCCAGCCAAAAATACACCACCCACAAATATTCAGCAGAAAAAAAAACCCCAGAAATAAAATTCTTACCTGGAAAGTCTTTCATGCTGAAGGAAAAATTAAAAAAAAAAAAAAAGAAAGAAAGAAAGAGACAATTAATTAGCAGGAGAATTAAACACTGAGTTCAAAAACTGCAGAGATATTGTGTACTCTATATATGCTATACAGGTAACATCTTTTCAATTGCTCTGAACTATTTCAGATCTCATTTCTTCTCCTAACCTAGAAATTATTGAACCTTGTCGTTCAAATCCTCGTTTCCAGAACTGAAACCCGTTCCTGGGACCAAAACTAATCTCTATCTTCCTTTCTAAATCAAACACACACTCCCTGCCTTTGATCACTGTCCTATACGTGACGCAGCTGCGACCGATTAACAGACCATGCAAAGACCAAAGCTCTGTGCGTATTTGTGTTTAACTCCATTAAATCACAACCAGTCTTTTTATTTCCTGGCTGAGGAAGCGAGAGCTTCATGGCAGCAAGGAGAAAACGGTCGAAGTGACAGGTGGAAGGGAGAGTTGCTGGCCACAACGTCCTCCTTTTCCACATCCCCATCCAAATCACCGCGGTGCAACCCTCAACACCATCTCCGCTGCAGCCCTCTTGTGCTTATAAATCAAAGACCGTCTAGGCCAGCTTATATGTGGAGTAGGTTAGAGAAAAGTTTTGCTTGGCATAATAACACCCTATAGGGGCTAGCTGTGGTAAACCACGCTTGTTAATAGGAGTTTTCTGGATTGGACAGTTCTTTTATGACTGCAGACATCAAACAAGTTGTGATATGGGATAAAAGGCATGAATCTGTTGCTTGCTTCTTGGACAGCTTTCCCTTGGTCCAGCAGATGTTCCTGCAGACTCGGAATCCAGACTCGGAATGCTTTTCCAGACCCCTGAACTGCAAATTGGGTCCAACAGTCCCCGGAGAGTATCTACAAGTGACCCCAAACCACCATGAAGCTCTACAAGTTATTACTCTAGATGCCTTTTAGTAAGTGCAAGAGTCATCACAACAAGGACACCACGGGGAACAACAGGCATTAGATTTTTAGTGTCCAGACACACTTATGTTGGACTTCAGCTTGTCTAGATACACCACTAAACGCAGTGCTAGATACCTGGTCGGGAGGCAGACTGCAGCCCGTCCAGTGCCTGCTGAAACAGCAACGGCCAAATCCAAAGCTCAGCAGGACTGAGGACAACCTAGCAAGAGGTTCTGCCTCTGCTGGTGCCTGCTGGGTCACCCTCAGCTTCGCAGGGGCCCACACTCCAGCAATGCCCCCGTGGTCAGCTCCGAGCCTCTCAGCTTTCCTTGCATCACACACACGAGGGACCAGCAAAGGGAGACAGGAGAGCACTTCCCATCACAGCTAAGCCCCCCGCGCTTCCACAAGTGGTTTGGGATGTGCTCCAGGAAGCACAACAAGATGCAACCTGCTTATGGACTCGGCCCTGAGCAAAAGCTTCGCGGCAGCAAAAGGCTACTGGGAAAGCAAGCAAGAAAAGCAGAAGCTGCGCAGGTCTCGAGTGTATTTGGGCACTGGCAAATTACGCTCGTGTAAATGAAGGTATCACCAAATTGTTTCAAACACAGCTATTGGGAATGACAAAAGATTCAGCAAACCAGACCCATGGGCTGTTAAATGACAACCTTGCTGTGATGCATGCTGAGCTGCAGTTGACCGCTTGCAGCTGCAGGCATCTCTAGGTAGAAGAGAGCCACTAGGTTAGACCAGAAGACCTAACACTTAGCTCCAGTCCTACACCCTGGACGAAGGATTGATCTAGAAAGCACTGCCTGAGCATGAGGTTGCAGCAGCTGGTGCAAACAGCCCCGCTGCAAGGAAAGCTGCTCAGCAGTTTTCATCAGCAGATTGTTCTTCCCTGTGTGCTACCTGCAGGGCAGAGAGGGAGAGGTACTCGCTGCAAATCAAGTTTTGGCTCAAGAGTTCCCTGGGTTTTGCATAAAGGCCAGTGTTCAGGCTGATGTTGGAAGGAGCAGTTTATTCCATTCAGCTTTTAAAAAAATGGTAATAGAGGAGGAAAAAAATGCCTGACTGCAGAACATAAAAGAAACCAGTTCCACTTTCCACCTTCAAAAAAAAGCTCCATCTGAAAGAAGTGATGTGAAAAGCAGCAGTTCTTAGCAAGAAGAAAGTCTTTGAAGCCAGAGGAAATAAGCTAAAAGGGTGATTGAGAACTTGCAAATTCAAGGTCCAGTTGTGTCATTCAAGAGAGATCTGATGGAGAGATGGGCCAGTCTTCTCCAACCCCTGCTCCTTCTTGCAAAGCCACTTCCAAATGACAAAAATCTAATGTTTAGGCTCCCAAAGTGTTAAGAGTCTTACTGCACAGCATGTGTAAACAAGGAAGCAGGCGGCTCCGGGCTGGGACACCGACCCAGCCCAGCGCACCTGGAAACTTGGAAATCAAAGTCCAAACGTGAAGGTCAAAACTTTCCCACCCTGACATCCTGAAAGGAGGCAAAGAAAAGCAGAGGCTCCCAATGAACGTTGCACAACCTGCTATGGTTAGAAGGGGATGCTGAGCAGCAAGTGCACGAACAGTAATAATTTATTTTGTTCTTTCTTTTTTTTTTTTCCTGTTAACATGGCACACTTGGAATTAGACCATCAGCTTTCCCAGCCTTTTCTGGCAGCCAATGTCAAGCCAATATCCTGCTATTCCCAAAAACGGAGCACTGAGATCTGACAGGAAGTGTTTTTTAAAAGAAATCTTAAGAGTCGAGAGCACTTGGGCACGTTCAACAGCTCTCCCACGTGGGGTCAAGACGAACGCACCTCATCTGAGATGGGCTGCAGAAAAAAAAGGGAAGAAAGGAGCAAAGAGCAGCAAAGCGGAGTCTCCCATGGGTGCTCTGCTCCTCCTCCTGCACACGCTGCTTCCTCCTGGGCTCCCTGTTGGCCTCTGGCGTTCCCAGGTAAAAGGCCACGCTCTGTGTTGGCAGCTTTATTCCCTTTTGGAAAACCGTGAGGGTGCAAAACCCTCAGGTGGGATTTTCGAAAAGGGTTTGGATTACGGAGCGCAGGAGACTTCCCAGAAAAGCTCAGCAACAAAACCAGCCTGTAAGGCTTCTGCAGCTATTGGAAGTTCAGTAAATCATAATTCCACACAAATGCCGTGCAAGGGTTAAGACAAAACCCGGCCCTGGAAGGCAGGGCCAGAGGAGGCTCAGCCGCTCCTCCAGTGCCAAGTCTCAGAAGGCAGAAGGGGCCTCCTCGCTTTCAGCTGCGTTTTTCTGTGGCTAGGATCCCACCCAGCAAAGACGGGAAAGGTCTACTGTTTACATTTTTATCCTCCAAAAACATAAAAATAAATAGAATAAATAAAAACAGCTTTGGAACATTTTATGCTTCTTCATCTGGTCAACCTTGGGAAATGCTGCACTATTTTAAGATGGTTCTCGGGGCATTTATTTTGGCGTGTTTTGCTTCAGAGATCAAGGCTCCTGGTTAAACAACCACCATTTAACAGGATGCTTCCTGTTCTGCTCCTAACCAAGAGCAGAAGCTTTCGGAACCTCACACATTCTGCTCTTCTGCTGGCAAATAACCTCTTGGCGAGTGCCGTTTGCTTTAGAAATTAAACACAAAATGAAGCCGGCTGCTTTTTGGGTCCGTTTTGGCCCACGTGTGCAGAAAGGGCACCGATGCAGGGGGAAGCTGCTTGCCAAGAAGGCGCCGCGTTCCTCCGGCCCCGCGGCCGCGGAGCAGCCGTAGGAAGGACAAGATACCCTGGGAGTTGTGTTGTCACAGCTAAAACCTTACCGGAGCTGCGAGGGAAGAGCCGGAGCGAGGAGGAGGAGCGGAGAGGAAGGCCCCCTGCACCACGGTCAAGCCCTCAGACAGGTGGAAGAATCCTCCTCATGAGAACCAATCTCACTGGTATTTTACAGTTCTTCAATCCAGATATTTTTGGGCTCACTTTTTTGGCGCCTGGAAAAGTCTGCCTTTCAATTGGGTGCAAACACAATTAGAAGATTTGCTCTGAATTCTGTACTGATAGCGGGTTTGGGGGTTGCTGCCTCCCCAGCAAAGCTGCCCCGCTGCCGTTTGCTCCGGCTGGGATGGCAAACGCGGCCGGCTCGCGCAGCAAGGCTCTGCTTGTGCAAACGCAGGATTACAAACCCCATCTATATATCTAACAACCCAGCACAGCCAAGCCTAAAAGCTTCCACTCTCCAAAGCCGAGTGCAAACTACGTTTGTGCAAACAGTAAATCAATAAAATTGAATGCAAACCGCTCTTTCTGAGGCGTAATATTAAAAGATTCTCCAAGAAGGAAGAGCGGCTTTGGGAGCTGGCAGGGATCATGTTGTTTGCCCTGAGGATAGCCCTGATTTGATGGGAAGCAAAGCCTCGGGGCTCTAAGGAAGCGGCGAGCGCCTCTCCCGCGATCCCAGACACATCCCAGCACTCTGCAGCCTGACAGAGGTTTGGATAGAGCCAGCCCGGGCCTCGCTCCTCGCGCGGGCCCTTCGGCTTTGCAGCAGCTGCACTTTGTTACTGCCGTCTCTCGAGGATAAAACCCCTCCGTGTAAAACGACAGGCTGGATTGCATTTTAATTTGGCCAAGGCCACCATTCAGAAACCTGAGTTTGTTGCTCTCAGTTTTCTTCCTTTTCTAAGGGATCAAATTTTATCGGGGAAAAATTGGAATTTTGCCACGCGATTCGATCTCACAGAAAACTCTCCAGACAGGAGGAAATAACAGCCAGGCGACGGGAGCAGAGCTCGCTCCCAAACCCCAGCGGGGTGAGAAGCTCCTAGGGCTGCCAGCAGCTTCCTTCTTGCCCTGCAAACACTTTGGGGTTTGCAGGTGCTATCATCACTGGGTATTAAAACACCTCTTTGGAGGCCAGCCAGAAGCTGAGCAGCTGAAAGCCAACCTGGCAGCATTTCCATGTGAAGCCCTGTCTAAAGCAGCCTGGAAGATACCTCCTCCATCCTGCAGCCACACGCCATTCCCGAGGCAACTGCTACGGTCACAGGGAATACTTGCATGGAAAAGTGATTAGTGCTGCTTTAAGTGTGCTGAACTGTCTATATCAAGCTAAGCATCTCGGGCTTTTAGAGCTAAGACAGTTACGCAGCCTCCTTCCCTTCTCATTTGTTCCAGGCTAAAATAGCTCCAGACCAACTGTCCGCAATGTGAACCCGCTGGGTCTCACTTACCAGCCTGACGACTTCTGCTCCAAGGGTCTGCAATTCTGGGTCATTAGAAACACTCTATAATTCCCTGCATAAGTGTAAGAATTCCCCAAAGTGAGTCCATATATGTTTATCTGACGAAGAAACACCCCTTGCAGCTCCAGCACCAGACACGATCTCCACTAGCGGGAGCCTCCAGGTACAAGATGTGACCGCAAAAAAGAAACCCAGCACAGCCAGAGCTGCTTGAGCCTTGGGGACACGGATGGACGCGCTCTGTGTCTCTCCCAGCCCTGTTTTCTATGGGTCTGTATTCAATTTATGAAAGACAACCCTGCAATGAGTCTGGAGGTGGTTCCTGCAAAGCAAACACTGGTTTCCACTTGAGCAGTGTGAAGTATTTAGTGGTTTCCTGCCTACAGGGCACTCTCCCTAGCGCTTCAGCCCCTTGTTCCCATCCCACAGCACCTCCCCATCCTAGCCGTGCCAACACACTTGGTTTTGGTCTGTAAACTGACCTAAATTACAGATAACTTCTTTCTCCTGTTTCTCTCCTCCTCTTCCATAAACCAGACCCGTTCCCTGAGCTGACTCCTGCTGCATCCTCATGTTGTCATTCACACGTCCTCTGAACCTCTGGCCTCCTCATCCATCCAACGGCACCAGTTAGAAAGGCAGAGCGATCACAAGTCACTTCTCTCTGGCTGCTAAACCAGCTTCTTTAAAGGCACCATTGCAGACCAGGTGATAAAGAGGCAAAGGGAGAGTTTTCAAATGACACTGGAGGAGCAGGCTGCACACTTCTTTCTCTGTGACCAGTTGTCAACATACCCAAACCAGGCAGGCCACAAAGCTGGCGAGATGCCTCCAGGACTTGGGATGCCACATGTGAAACTGCACCCTGTTTCTCCAGCCTGAATGCTCCTGATGCATCTTCATCCCTAGAAGCCACATGTGTATTCACAGCGGCGGCAGAAAACACGAGCTATTTTAGTAATGCGGAAGGACAAGTGGGTTTCATCTGTCCTATTAAATGCAGCAGGGTCAGGGCACTGGGGCCATGACCATCCGCCTGTTTACTTTGCTAACAGGCTCCCTGGTAGGACTTGACTTGGATTAACTTGCTCTGTTCCTTGGAAGGGAGGAGAGTTGAGGAAGGTAATTTAGGCAGAGCAAGCTGGAATGCGCCGCTTCAGGTCTGAAAATGAGCCACAATCCCTTTTTAATGTAAATGTATAGAGGTAGCCAGTGATATAAGGGAGCTTCTGTCCGCTAGTTCACAGCAGAGAACATCTCGCTGATGGGTGATCCATGAAAGAGCAGAAGATCACGATATCCTTCTAGTTACAAACACAGAGGACAACTCAAAAACTAGGGACTAAACTGAGTATAGAATGATTTGTCCCTGATATCCACCGAGGAACATGATACTTGAGAAATAACCGAGGATCAGCTGTGATAAACAAAACTGGGGACTGAAGAACACAGGCCAAGGTTAATTATCTTAACATTCCAGTTTCAGGATGCTGTGTTTTATCCTGGCTAAAGGGAGAGAGGGGGTGTATGTATATGTATGCATATATGCCTACTTACTGTATACTGTAACTGGTCAGCAATTCGGAAATCAAAAAGAAATATGTCCTGAGACAAATTATTTGACTCCATTTCAATTTATGCAGCACCATTTCTTTTAATCCCAGCTAGAACAAGTTCAAGCCACTAACTGGAAAACCGGGATGATAAAAGTTTCCTGGATAACTATTTACTGAACACGCTTTATTCTCTACCACCCCTGCAGCAGCAGAGGCAGCCCAATGATTCACACGGTTCTAGCTAACGTGAGAATAAACCTGTTCCCATTAATATCGGGAACAGGATTAACCAAGGGCCTCTCCAAGAGCACGAAGGGGCTGCCAGGCACATTCGTATTCAAAGCTCTCCTGAGGCTGCGAGCCCATCAAGTGCCTCTACCTCCAGATCTCTCTCGGATTGAAGGCAGCCTCTTTTGGCCGCATTATCGGACCTCTTCAGATTTTAGGCTATTATTTAGATTTTAATATCCAAGCCCTGCCGGGTTTATTTACATAAAAAGCACCCACAGCTCAAGTGGCTAACGATTTTGTGCATTACTTTTTCGCCCTCCCCATTTTAAGACTTGGTTCGGCGTCTCAAAGTACACGGCCACACCAGGCACAGATTAAAAGCATTTGCTGCCATGGTAATCGCTCTCAGAACAACTGCAGGCTCGATTTGGACACGAGCTACCAGACACAGCGATTTGGCAGCCGTGGTTCCTACGCCCAAGTGTTACTATCGAGCGGTTTAAGTGAAAACACATGGCCCGGGCAAGGTGGCGGCTCGTGCACCACATCCCGCGCGCCGCACGGCTCTCCCGCCGCTGCCCAACACGCCGGGTAGATTAAAATCAATCAGTGCAGACGGCTGAGGCCTCTCGCTGCTCTATTACCGAGCTCACGCTGCCAAAAACCTGCTCAGGAAAGCTGGAGCCCAAAGCACCGCAGGGACAGCGATGTTCCCTCCCACGGTGGATGGCGACAGCCGCGTACTGCGAGAGTGAGAGCAGTAACTGGGCAGTTTCTCACCTTTCTCACCAGGTGAGCAGCAAGCGAGGAGGGCTGCCCAAAGAAACAACTGCTGTTAAGGGTAAGGAGTGCGAGGTGTTAAGGTTTTGATGTTCCTTCTGCAGGACAAAGGGCCAAGAAGTGCTCTGTGAAGGGAAGAAAGTTGGCAAGGAGGTAGGAAAGAGATGAAAAGCTGCGTTTGTGGTTGGTGGAGGAACTGGTGAGTGTTGGCGTTCACGGGGCTGCCTCGCCAGGGTCACCTGGAGAAATGCAAGGGTTACGGAGCACCGAGAAATGGAAGGCTGAGCCTAAAACAAAAACATAGGTGTGTGCTATGAAAAGTCAGCTGGCCTGCTCTAAGTAGAGTCTTAAATAAATAAAACTCATCCCCACTTCTACTCTAGTCCTTTGAATCCTCCCATCAATCTGCAAAGCCCTCACGCTCCTCGGTTGTGCGGTTGAGGATATCCCATCAATTAAACGACGGGGAACATAAACGCGTGCAATATCATCCGCAGGCACAAGGAGGAAGGCTACGACCAGCAGGCCCAGTGCAGCAGAAAACACTTTGCAAACTGCAGCTGTTTGCTGGTGGGAGCTTCATAACTAAGATACCCTCCAAGCTGCCTGGTCCTCCAAGAGATTTACATGTCTGTCCTACCGAGAGGAACGTTTCCTATCTGCCCATCCGTTTTCTCCTCTCATGCCCTCTAGGAACTCTAGGTCACCAAGCGAGTCGGTATCAAACTGCATCAGATCAAACGAGAAAAGACTCAAAGCCACTGTGTTCCTACCTGGTTTATTGAAGCTGGTGGTCAGGGGTACCTTGCTGCAAGGGCTGCCAATACTGCGGGCATGGGGAGACACGTGCACAGACATCCCCCACTACCCACAGGTCATGAATCAAGAGGAAACTGTACTTTATAGCTTCTCTTGCTCACAGCAGACTTAACTCCCCTTAAGAAACAGTTAACTTAGATGCCTTGTCCTAGCCTCAAGTCAACCCTTCCCAAATTAGCCTTTTAAGGCATCAGCTATTCCCATAACCCTGATGGGACAACTGCCTCCTGTGCTGAGTGGTGAGCAAGCACTGCCACCGCCTGGACCCTTCCAGGGCACTGCCAAGGCCAGAACCAAGAACTTTGCTCTCAGGTGTTCCCACCACCGCAAGACCACAAGAGGCTGTGGAGAGTCCTTTGCCAGGTTTTTTTTATCATCCCTAGGGTCTTCTCCATCCTTAGCAGTTGCATCTGCCACACCAGGAGCAACCACCGCTTCCCTTGGCTCTCCCTGGGCCATTCAAGAACTTGCAGACTCATCACCACTCCTGCCCGAGGAGCCCCTAGCTTCGATCAAGGTGCCCACACAATGGGCAAGCCAATACCGCTAGCCATAGCCATGACAAGGTGTTTGTCACTTGTTTCTGTGCCTACATATATGGAGGAGAAAAAATGTGCCAGTCTGTGTGTGCAGGGCAGGACTGCTTTCAAAGCACTCCAGAAGATAAACTCTTGTTTTTTAAGAATACATCTGAAGGTTTCCTACCTGCTGTGAAGCTGCTGGTCAGCAGCTTGGTGATTTACCAGGGCATGGAAAGCCCCGCTGTACAAAACTGCTGAAGATGGAGCATTTCAGCAGGCGTCATCTAAAAACTCCAAGAAACATCCCAAGGAAAAGCACGGGCTCCTGCCCTCCTGGGTTAGAGTATTCCCAGCGCAGGGGCGAGCAGCAGCCGCTGTGCTCTGCAAAGCTGAAGCTTCCCGAGGTCAGGGCCGCTTTCGCTCGGCCAGCGGCAGCGAGTTAAATGTCCTTTTACAGACCCGGGGCTGCGCCTTCTCGCCAGGCAGCGATTTGACACTAAAAGCGAGCAGGCAGCGTGGATCTGAGGGGAGCAAATGCAGCGCTCAGATTAATGCAATGCCTGCAACTAAAATTAGCCGGCCTTTTTATTTCCTCCCAAGTAATTCCTTTGAGCTCTGACAACGGCAGGATAACTTCTCTCACCCTGGAAGGGAGCACCCGGCCAAGCACATGGGCTGTGGAGAGGTCCACAACAGCCCAAGCTATCAACGATACTGTTCTGACACGGTCCCGCTCTGAAATGCGTCAGGAGCCGAGGCCCCCATCTCCCGGCGTGGCGCAGGATCCAGCCCGACGTGGCTGCGGCTCCGGGTGATTAAAACGCGGCCGGTTCAGCACGACCCCGAGCTGGAACACCCCACCGGGGAGCCAGCCGCCGTTTCACAGCAGCATCCAGCCACTTGGGGAGAGAGGGCAGTTTAACAAGCTGGACGGGTTTTGCCTCATTGCCATCCAGGTTTTCTACTAGCAAGAGATGCTACAGCCTCCTGCGAGAGCAGGACAGGAGAAGCTCCTCTCCCAACACCTCCCTCTCAGCACCAACGCCAACAAGCCCAGGGCAAGACCGCCAGGAAGCCGCGGCGTTACAACCTGTTGCTGCACAGGAACCTTCCCAAGCTTTTCTGCAAACCGGCCTCTGCCCCGTGCGAAGCCCCAACGGGCTCCTCCGAGGGGAAGACACCAACGCAACGGCCAGCAGCTCCACGTGGAGCCGCAGCCCAGCAGGTCTCGTGTGATACAGAAAGGAAAAGGCTGCTTACTCTGAGCGTCTTTGCAATCGGGGAAGGAGAGGACGGGGGAGAATCGGACTGAGATTTCCTGCTCCGGGTATAATCCTTGCTCCGGGTGTACAGGGACGACATGGCCTCTCTGGCTGGAGATCGCTTTGAGCAGAGTCTTGGCTTTGCCCTGCTTGGGCAGCTCCTTCTTCCAAGGTCAGAACAAACCAATTAAACCATTCCCAGCTCCCGTAATTAAAGCCTGCTGTTTAGGGGGGGTAATTTTAGGCATTCATCTGCTGCAGGGTGAGCTGAGGCTCCGCGGGGTTTCTTGTCGGCGCTGAGGAGAAAGGGTCGAGGGCCGCCGTGACGCCATCCTCAGCAGCCAGGCCCGCGGCCGGGATTCCTGCTACGGGACATGTCCCTCTCCTCCGGAGTCCCGATGCTCCCGACGCCCTTCCCTTGTCTCACAGGTGGTGACGACTCCGACCTCCAGGAAGCCGCCGAATGAGCTGGGTTAAGGCAGGCGCGAAGCTTTTGCAGGGAACGTGGCTGCGTGCCGGGCCAGGCCGGGCGCTCTCCGGCGGGGCTGCGCCGAGCCGCGCGGCTCCAGCGAAAGGCGAGAGCATAAATCAGGAAGCAGCAGGGCTTTGGGAAAGGGGCAGGCCCGCCGGAGCCGTGTTTTGGTCCGGCCTCCTCCTCCTCCTCGCGGCCGCCTTCACACGCGCGCCCGGGCGCTCGCCTCTTCCCGCCCCTGCGCCGCGCTCCGACGTTCCAGCTCCTTACGCGCGCCGCGAGGAATGCTGGCGGCCGGCCAGCGGCCCGGCTTCGCTTTCAGCTCGGCCTTCGGGCTGCCACTTGTAGGAAAAAAAGGAGAAGAAAAAGAGAAAGAGCTTACAAAGCTCCCGCAGGCCGGGCGGGCGCAGCGCTGGAGCTTGGGCAGCTTCGATGCACTTTGCCAAGCGCATTTTGGTGGCGCGAGCCCGAGCGGGCGGCTCGTGGCCGCGAGAGCTGAAGGTTCACACCATGAAAAGTTCACCGGTGGCCAAGCAGGACTGGGGTGTTTGCTCTCGTCTTGCTCCGAGCCAGGGGAAGGTGACACTTTGCTTGGACAGCATGTCCTCCCAAAAGCTCTTTTAGACTGAGGGGAAAGGAACTTGAAGAGGAAAATGGGTAGTGCGAGCTGGGCCCTCATTCCAGCCCAGAGAGCTGGAAGGAGGCTCCTGGCACCATTAACCACATCTTGGAGGCCATGAGGCCACTCACTTGCTGGGCAGAGTGGATGCCAGTCACATCCCATGTGAACAGACTCGCAGCCCGTTCATTTGGTAAGTGCTGAGGAAACGTGCCCCGAAGCACGTGCTGGGTGCAATGATTTAAGAGCCCTCGTACGCTGACCACCACCTGGGCGTATCGCAGGAGCCGTAAGGCTGCCAACTACCGTGTTGGATCAGCTCAGGTGTCCGCGCTGGAGCAGCTCCAGTAGACCAGCTAATTTTACCTAAATATGTAGCTGGGGAACGGAGCCTGCAGCAGTGGCTGCTTTTATTCCTCCCGCTGTGCAGCACCTTTACCGCCCAGGAGCGATGCAGCGTTGCTGTGCGGCCATGCAGAGAAGGAAACACAGCGGAGGGGTCCTCTCTGTCACACAAAGTCACCTTGTAATCAGGTTTCTGCTTGATACCCATCAAGAGGAAGGATAGGTCTTGTTATCCAGTGCAGGCGAGGAGGGTTTGGAGAGGTCTAATTGTGCCTAGTGATATTTTTGTGTTCCCTTTTACAGGTACAGAAATTAAGCCAAGGCACATATGGATTTAGCGGCAGGCACCCTGCTGCTCGAGGAGACCATGGAAGGATCTTGATCTTCCGAGCTTCCCTCTGCTGCATCATCCCCGTCCTCCTGCACTCACGACAGCGTGGAGTTTGACTCTGCCATACAGCGACAATAAAGTAATTTCGATACTTTAAAACGCATATTTCTAGAAGGTGCACACATATGTTAGCCTTTCCCACCAGTCAGATAGTTTCTGGAGTTTCACATTGATATACATCACGGAAACCAGGCTAACCTGTGTGACAACCTGCACGCTGCAGTGGCACAATAACAACTCCAAGTCTGACAAAGCCTAGCTTAGTCACTAAGGTGGAGTTAAATAATTCTATATTGCATGTTTTTTTGGCTTTCTCTCCAGGCTGGTCCTAGACCCACACTTGCTGCCTCTCTCCATAGTCACGTTTCTACTGAGGAGGTGGAGTGAGCTCTGAAATCAATATTGAATCTCAAACCAAAAC
Source organism: Rhynchotus rufescens (assembly GCA_032273925.1). Lineage (NCBI taxonomy): Eukaryota > Metazoa > Chordata > Aves > Tinamiformes > Tinamidae > Rhynchotus > Rhynchotus rufescens. Next base: position 55,466 of record JAVCKT010023505.1, read on the forward strand.
AAAGACTAGCTTTCCGTTCCCTACTAATTAGAAGTTAATTAGTCATCCGGCGCAGATGCCTTGCAAATGGACAGATTGCATCTTGGTGGACAACAACTCATTTTCAAGACAAGGAGTAGCAGCCTTACTAGCTAGGAGAAAGAGTGCAGAATGGGATGCAATATGGCAAAATATGCCAGCTTTTACCACCACTTCAACAAAAGTGCCTAACTTATGAATTTCTTCCTGTCATCTTGCACAGCTTCCTTTCAGGTCTTCCCCTGTGTACGTATGAAACCTGACTCCTCCTCTGCAGTTCTGCTGTCCTCACATCCTGATGTTTGTACATTCAAGGTCACGGTTTGCATCGGACTGTTTCTGTCTCTCGAGAACGTTCCTAAGTTAGCTGCAACAGCCTGTTCTGGGCTGTGGATGTGCTTATTCTGCTTAGGAATACTTAGGCAGCTACCAAGAGGACATGCAAATAAATCTTTCCCAAATGCTGAACACAAACCCCACCGTGAGATTCTGCAGAGGCTCATGTCATGCTGCAATGCATTTGTGGGCAACATCATCTTCTAAAGTGACTTCTCGTCCTTAACAGGAGCACAAACATGCCCTACACTTGGAGCGATGGTCTTGACTATCACCACTCTTCAAAAACCAGTCGTCTCCCTGTAAAATGGGTGGCCTTTCCCTTCCTAGATATTTCAGACAAAGACAAGAAGTAGATGCATAAATGAACCTGGTAAGAATATCTGTGTATATACCCAAATAAACTGTATTTTTGTAATTAATTTTAGACTATATTTTCATAATTAATTAGAGAAGAGGACCCATAGCCAGGAAGACTGCGTAGGATTACAGCTGATGTGAATCCATGTCATGTTAATGGCAGTGCAGTGGAGAGAGAAAGAAGGTTTTTTGGGAAACCAGAACTCTTAATAAATCTCACATTGAAGGATGAGACAGGTTATTTGGTAACCTTGGGATAATTTGTTCCAAAAATATCTCCTCGAGGTCCTGTCATTTTCCAACGTCAGGTTTACTGCAACCTCTTGAGCACCTGCAAACATCCACATAGCCACTGAATTACTCCTCTGTCAGTTGACTTTTCTTTCATGCCTAGCCAAAGCTCCCTATCTGCTCAAAGCAAGCACAGTGTTGAAGAGCATATTCCCTTCTCCAGCAACGCAAGGGTGGCCTGCAAGGCTTAACAGCCCAGCTGACAGTGGCTGTACGAGGACACGAACTGGGGCCACACGGTGCCAGGGTGATGACCACCTTGAGTGCCTCCTGGCAGGGTCTCTTTGGCTACCATCCCTTTTAAATTAAACAAAAATTGCAAGCAATGCAAGAACGATGGTGCTGCACTGCAGATAGAAAAGATGTGAGTTATAAGTGACAAATAGAGCAAAGTGGGGGAAGCAGGCACAGGCTTCAAGCTTGCCTTTGAATCACTGGGGCCATTTTGCTCACTTGGCTTTAGAAGCCCTAATAGGACTGCAGTAAACCTGAGGACATGGCTGGCACCTCCGTCTACGTAATTCAGCTAATTGCTCTTTAATTAAAAAGCTTCATAAGCCTCTTCTCTGGATGCTACACCTGCAGGAGCAGCGTGCACTCTTTGTATGTTTAGTCATGTCCTAGTTCATGGAAATACTGAAATCTATATTTCATATTTTATGCAATACTTAAATCAATTCTAAAGCCACATTTATTCCCAGGATACTTCTCTGAAGAAACTCAGTGAAATAAACTCTCCTGGCAGGAGTTTCCAGAGGCCAGGCTACAAACCACTGTGCCTGTAAAATAACTCTTCTGGGTCTAAAGTAGTTTGTAAAAATGCCAGAGAAATTCAGTTTAAACATGAAATGCCCATTAACTACTGAACTATTGGTGCAGGCTAGAGAGAACAGACTCAAGATTAGATTACCAGTTGCTTTCATGTTACTCATTTAGCATACAAAACAGCAATCCATAGTGCAAGGGTATTTATTGCACCTCTCCTCCATAGGAACAGGAATTTAGGGAAGGTTTATACTGTGGGAAAAACTCAATAAATCCTACGACTGCATCCACCACATGACATCTCCTATATGTGTTATTATTTAAGCCCTAAATAACAGGCAGCCTTCGCACATGCTAAACTGCACCATTGCTTTCTCCCAGTAGGCAGATCTTATGACTTGCATTCGTCTTTTGCAATGTGGATGCAGGTCTTGCTGCTTGCAAAGGGAGAGCCCATGACGAAGGTGAGATTTGCTCTGCTGGTAGTCACAAATCCTGTTCTGTCCCATCATTAGGGGTCCCAGTGCCATGTGAAAGGCTGCCGAGGCAGCTCATGGCTGTATCACAGCAGCCAGGCACAAGCCGTTTGCTCCCCTACATGGGATCTCGCAGGGAAAACTCACAAATATTATCACAATTTTGAAGCCAAACTCACGGGGCAAAGCAAAGTCTGAACCACACACATGCTGCTGCTCTTGCCCAGCTGTATCCAGAATCCCATTACCTTTTGTGTAAAGAAATCCTGCTGGTTCTCTAGGCAAACTGCTCATCATACTGCACGACTGATTGCTTTAAAACTCACAGCACCATTATTTGGCCCCAGAGATATGAGCAGAAGCCTGTCTTAACAGCTGCAGCACTAGACCTTGTTTCTTGCGTGGCAGCCCTCCGTTTTCCACGAGCCCTAATGCAGCTCATGGAAATACTGTAACCAGCAAGGGCACCGGGGGTTGGTTACGTGGGACAATTCTGGGTCAAAGCTCAGCAGCTGTACTGACTACCCTACCCGGCCCACTGCTATTCTGCATCACGAAAAGTTCATTGCAAACCCACACTATGCAAAAACCACTTTAAAACACTGTAAATAAATCACTGCAAAATTATATGCAAGCCTTAACACGTTTAATTAGAGCTTCCCGAGGCTTATTTGGAGCTGCAGAAGGCAGCAACGGGGCCGTTCAGCAACAGCAGGCTCAAGGAGCATAGCAAAGAAATCACTGGGCAGGCAATAAAAGTGCAAACGTGATGCAAAGGCAGGCACTGCAGCAGTTTGCCATAAATGGCATCCAAAGCGGGGAAGTGAAGAGGTTTTCGTGTGCACTGCCCCGACTAGGACTCCCCTGAGCAGACTTGGCCCCGGCTCTCGCTGATTCGGAGCTCTGCAGAAGGAAAGGACCTTCCCAGGCTCCGAAACGCACCCATCTGATTAGCAGCCGGCAATCTATATTTGCCCGTTACTGTGTCATACTTCCCCCGCTGCTTTATTCCCACTGCTAAATTTATCATAAAAAGGCTGGAAGCTTTACCCCCTCAGACATACCTGGAGTAGCACTGAAAAGTAAAAGCAGATAATTTCAGTGGGGGCTGAGAATAGCACATTTTAAATATAAAACCTCAGGATTCTTTTCTTTTTTTTTTTCTTACAAACATAGAAAATAAAAGGCAGGAGCGAAGAGAATTCAAAAAGCATCAATCTGAGCACTGAAACTTAATTTTAGCACTTACAAGGGTCAAATGAGGCATGCGGGAGAAAAATATCCCAACAGTTCTGCAGAACAGAATTAACTTTTGGAAGAAAGGACCTTGAAAGCACCTTGTACATTCAAACAACAGCAACTGAAATGGAGACTAAAAACGGGAGTTCACTGAGTGCCGAAGGGTTTTCCCTAACTTCAGAGGTAGGGAACTGAAGAGGATGATGGTAGGAGGCTATAGAAGTAGATGACAAAACGGTACCGATAATCAGAAACGGTTCCAATGCCACTGCTGCAGCCGACTCTGTTGTTGGAAGGAGCCAGATGTGGCAGGGACTACTCTGCTGAAAATAAACGTCTCCGAGAGCACAGCTTTGATTCCATTCATGGCTGTAATTGCAGTGGTGGTGCTGAGCCCAGAGGCCCAGGGCAACCTCAGCAACAGGGTATTTTCATGCCGTAACCCTCACTGTGCATGTCCAAACACCAGTGGGAAGACTGATGCCTACAGCTATTTTGCTTCATGGCCGTGTGAACCCAAGTCCTGGGAAGTCCAGGCACTGTCTGTGCAAAAAAAACCTTGGAATTTCATCAAATTACTGCCGTTAAGGAAAACATAGGGTTAGCACATAATATCTTCCAGTAAAGGTCATTCGAGAGTTGCACTCGGGAAATGTTTACTGACAAGTTCTCTCCTCCTGATTCAGTTTTCCCTCCCCATTGAAAAGACAGGAGCAGCACAAACACGTCGAGTTACAAAAGAAGCCTGGAGCAGCAAGTCCCGGAGATGCCTGCAGGGTAATAGTGAAAATGAACATCAGAAGCAGATGCAAACACCACTCGGAGCTAACGGGGACTTTCCAGAAGGTGACATAAAGACAGAGATGACAACCTCAGAGCGCACCCAAAGCAGAGACGGGCTCCACTCTGCTCTCTAATCTATGGTCATCAGATGCTGCTTATTTCCCACCCAACCCAGCTGCCCTGTGGTTATAAAACCTTTGTATGAACTTGTGTATGGAGGCAACCGGCTGACACGAGCCAATAGTTTAGTGTCACTGGCCAAATAAATGTCTAACTTCAACGCATTCCTATCTCACTGTGCTCCAAGCCTATTTCTGGCCTTCCTTCCCAGCAGCAACGGGCAGTGTTCGAAGGTTATGTTCACTCTCAAGGATGAAATCTAGGAGCAGTGAAAAATAAACTCTATAAAAGCAGTGCCCGGCGCTAGCTATGCACTAGATACTTACTGTAACGAGTAAAGAAAATGTATTGAGGAGTGGAAGGCAAAGCTGATGACAAACTTCTGCCAGGAAGGAGGTTTATAGCTTAAGGACTCTACGTGTCCTCACATACCAAATAACAAAGCAGCTTCTGCCAGAGGTTATTTACAGGAGGGAAACTCCACGCTGAAAAGCGAACCACCAACATGACATTTCAAACACGAAGCTTCTTTCTGAACAGCAGCAAGCACAAGAATATAATCTGAGAGGAAAAAACCAAGCTTTTAAAGACAAGGGTGACAAACAGCATCAACAAGCTTGAGTCACTGGAAGGCACAATTTTTTCCTACGGGGCAGTTTCCAAAAGGGTACTTTATTCTCCGAGGATTTGACTGCAGTTTTCCAAACAAACGCAGATTCTTCTCCCCTCCCATGGCAAGGCAGCTTCTGCTTTTTCACTCTTTCTGGCCATATGTGGGAGAACAGATCCCTCACTTGCCAAACAGGAGACTGCCCCATTCTGCTGGGGCCTCGCGAGCTTCAGAGGGGCTTTGCTACAGACTCAGGAAAACGCATTTGCCAGCAGGCTGGTGAAATAATAATAGAAAGAAAGGAGCATGATAGACCCGAGTTAGCACCCGCTGAAGGCATCTCCAATTGCCTATATGCACAATTTGTACGTTCACCATGTAAACATGACCCAGTCATTAACAGCTAAGCAGCCACCTACTATTTGCAGGGATACTTCAGCTAAGTGGGTTTTTTGGAGGATGTCTCCAATTATATCAGGACAAATCCCCTGGCTTACTGCAAGGCTGACAATGTAGCATGATGGTCAGCTCCCAGAAGGATGGAGAACCTGCAACAAGTTAAGGGCTTAGAGATACTTTTCCTTTCCATAAGAGAAACTTTCAAAGTAAAAAAATATTAACATAGATATAAAAAAAAAACAGATGAGATGTGTGCCAGGGAGTAATCCTGTCCCTCAGGCCACCTGCTCTAGGCCAACAGTCACCTCAGCCACAAGCAGAGCCTCTCGAGGAGATGTGGGCGCTTCCACACTGCATGGAAGGTGCTGAGATCACACGCACTCATGGCACGAATTTGCCCCATGCTGCCATCACGTTGCTCTGGATCCCAGGACACCTATGAGATGGCTCCTATGCAGGCAAAGGAGCAAGTCCCTGCTAACCTCAGGGCCGTGGTTTTAAAAGGAGTAACTGACAACTTGGAAAGATCAACCATTTTGGACTAAGTCAGAATTTTGAGGAAATTTCCTAAACAAAAAGTTACAGTTAAATAGTTAAGGCTCCATGACCTTGTAAATCATTCCTGGAGGTCTCGCTGTTTTGCCTCGTCCTCCTAGGACTCGATGATTGCTTTTTAGCTGGTTTTGTGTTACTGCACTCCATTGTGGACACCCGCTTCACATTACACCTTCCTAATGCAGCAACTCGAGGAATTACAGGAATTAACCTGGACGTATTTAGATGCACCCTTGCAGGCTGCAGAGCACGCCTGGACCGCTCGGCTTCGATGCCGTGTCCTAGGCAGAGCAGACAGCAAGTCTCACAGTCCTCTCAGAACAGACTAGGGGTAGGAAAAACCAACCTAGGCTTATTCGGATACAGAAAGTATGAGGCCAATTATCTGTGCAGATCTTTTGTGGAAATATTTGCAGGATGCATTTTGATTTCTATAGTGTCTCCTGCCTCCAGCTCCCAAGGAATCCAGGGCACTGCAAATGCAATAAAACTGTTCCTCAGCAGACTAACAACTCTCTGGGAAAATGCTAACTCATGTCCTTGCAGCAATTTTCTGCTATTTTAGACTCAACTTTACGTTGCTAGCTGCACACATATTTAAAAATCTCCTTTCGTCCCAGCATACTCCACCCATTGTAGCATTTTGTTTATAAGCAGGACTAAACAGAAGCAATCTCTCTTAGAATTATTTTAAACATAATTAAATGCCCTATAATTTTGCTATAGTCTTGCAAGTGACACCACCTACGTTTCCTTGGACACGGGCCAGATGGCTTCCCTCCCACGTCACGTTGCATCTATGCTGGAAGTAAATATTCAAGGGTAAAACCAGGCAAAAAATGTGTGTCCTTAATTCCCCCAAACGGATCCTGGCCAAGCAACCCTAAGACATATGATAAATGGTATCATATATTGCTATGTAGATGAAGAATTTTCCCTTTCATATCAGTTAGCAAGAGGTGCACCTATTTTGTTCCCTTTTCCTAATCAACTTTCCCTGGTATCCCAGCAAAACAGCGCTGCAGCGCAGACATACCTTACCATATTAGGCAATCTGAGCCCAGAAAGTAGAGGACTTGGATCCTTCCTTAGCTTAAAAGGACAGTCCTTTGTTGGGGCTACAGCCTGCGCAGGGCTACGCTTCACTTGGCTGCAACGGGGAAATAAAAGGGTGATAAAACAGTGCAACCCCCGGTGCATCTCAGGACTTGTGGGGCTCCCGATACGTGCAGCCCGCCTGCAACGGGCGAGTGGCAAAGCACCCCTGGAACCCATCTCTGATCTGCTGCTTATCTGGCTCAAAAGATGAGTGTGATAAACAGCTTCATTACAAAAGTCAAACCGTAATAAAGTGCCATTATAAGCAAAAAATAGGTGATAAATTGAATATATGAAATTCGGGGCTCCTGAGCTGTAGCTCTGCAACAGCTCTCACGTTAGGACATTTAGTTTGCACAAGGAATTTTCCAGGTCATTGGTCTTCCCTTAGAATCTCCAGTTTAGAAATTCATTCCGTGCAAGCTAAGAATTCACTTTTCATTAGTATCCACTTGCATCTGCTGATTTCATGTTAATAACTACAATTAGGCAGAAAAGGCAATGTTTACAGAGCAGGCTGAGTGGCATTTTGAAGACTTTAAAATGCTCAAGCTTCATAAATCAAGGCACAGGGAGACAGGATGGAGCTTATTTAATACCCTTGCTGTGATCTAAATCTATAACCATACGTTTCAGTGCTACTCCTTCAAGAAAGTTAATTCCATTAATGTGTCTGGGTTTTATACCGTGCTACACTGTCTGTCCTAGGGGACATTCACAAAAGCAGATGTTTTGCTTTGACACTTTTATTGCCCAGAGAGTTGTTAGTTCACAAAATGGCACTCAGTGCATTGCACTGCATTTAAACCTTTGTGTAAGATGTTGCAATAATCCATGCTGTTATAAGGCAGGGTATTGCACAGACCGAAGTGTTACAAAATCCAAAGTGCCCTTGATAAGCTCTGCAACACATGGGTGAGGCACATTTTTAACGTCACTGAAGAGATATGCAAGGAAAGAAAATTCTTCAAATTATTACAAGTGGTTTTATACCTCTGTCAGGCACTGTGTATCATTTAAAAGCCACTTTTCTTCCACATATGTGCCCAATTTCTCCTGCTATGTCATAGGGATGGTGGAAGTCAGCTGCGGGACAAGGCCAGAAGAGCCCAGGATAAGGAAAATCCTTTCCAGAATGTGACACAGGATCATTCTCTTCAATCTTCATCACTATCCTCCAAATGCTACATCCCAAACTAGAGCCATTAATTCATATAAAACTATAAAGATTGTCCAGATAACCCCCTAATCTCAAGACTTCTGAATTCTCACTGATATTTCACAATTATTGGCTTGCAATGAGCAGGAGAGGATTCCTTAATACGAGTCTATCCACATCGTTTCTGGCTTGAAATTATAATGCAATCTCTGTGATTTGACTTTCTGAGTAATGGAGAGGAGACCGAGGCCAAACTCTCCTCACCTCTGCTTGGAGCTCAGGTCCCCTGCAGCCAAACAAAAGCTCTTCCCTTTATCAATTCTTCCCAGTGCAACTACGCCAAAAAGGCTCCTAAAGCTGCTTCCCCAGAGGCTTTTTCCAGCTGAAGTCCTTGTTCCCTCGAATATTTATTCCACAATAAAACTCTGTCTATGCTTCCAACTTTCCACAATGTGTTCACGTAGCCTGCACTGCATGGAGAAGGGTGGAGCTGGGAGCAAAGCAGCCGAATGCTGCCCGACACGGCGTTAGGAGCCCGCGCTCCCGCGCCGACAGCCCGGCCAGTGTCGGGGCTGGTGTCTCTCCCCAGGGCTCAAAAGCTTCAGCCAACACAATCCGTCCACTTTGGAGCAGAATTTTGGAGCAGAAATCTATTTTCTTGTTTTTTTTTCTTTCAAAAATCGCATCTACCTCTCCTTGCAGAACTCCAGGGCTGCACATTTTAGAAGGGATTCAAGCAGGGCCTTTTGGGGTGCCTGGGAAAATCTTCCTAATATTCAGCAAGATACAAACCAGGGGGGAAACTGAGCAGCCCTGGGAGTTCTGCAGATAACGTGGGACATTTCAGGGAGTTTGAGTTCACAACAGTGAGACAGGCACCTGCTAGCCCAGAATTGTAACTGGTTATTGATGAACAGATGGGTTTTTTAATGGTATTTCCTGATTAAAAAAAGAAAAAAAATGCTGCTTAGAGATTCCTGTTGAACTGAAGACCAATTAGTAGGACAGAAATTAGTAGGACTGATTTGAACTGTAAAATAAATTGCTAAAAGAGTCACCAGATACCCACCATAATAAGATATCAGACCCTGGAAGCAAACAGTAAAGAAAAAGATCTGTAAACTGGATAAAAATCAAGAGGACTTGGAGAAAGGAGAGGAACAAAGGGAGCATCAGAAGTCTCTGTGCACTCAGTGGGAACCCACAAGAAAACTGTGGGAACTCTAAGACTTAAGTGGAAGGTTTGACTAAGCTGTACACACCATGCACAGAATCTCCCATGGAAAGAGTTCGGTTCCTTAAAACAGGGGGGGCTTCCTTTCTAACACACAGAACAAGAAGGAATATCTGCATTTCTCACTTGCAAAGGTCGGCACTGAAAGATGGGCACACACCAAGAGCCATGAGAGCCCAAGCCTCTGGCCCCCACAAGATTAACCAACTTTGTCCCATTTGTCCTCAATATTAAAAAAAGGAAAAAGCAAATTGCACCTCAAAGAATATAACTGAAACCTCGTAGCAGAGAAACAGTTTACTTTCCAGTAAAATAATGCTTCGATCCCTCTCAAGCATGACAGAGTACCCAAAAAGGCTATTGAGCATTTTCCATCCAAGATGCACCATCCTGCAGTGTGCTGACTCTCTACGCAACCTTAAGATTGCTCTTTATCCCAGGTCTTGCACATATTCCTTTAACAGTTTGGGAACTTAGCTTAAATCCATTGTCAAAGTCATGCTGTCAAGCTTTGCACAAAGACAAAAACAAAAGAAACCACGTCAGTTTGAAAGGACTTAATAATTGCTACCAAGGAAGGAATGGAAGGATAATGGGACTACTGCAGTAACAGGGAAACAGAATGAGCTCTGCTGTCTTGCTTGGCAAGACTATTTCCCAAAAGGAAACAAATCCAGGAGGAGACAAGAGAAGAGATTTTGGAAATGCAAAACATACAGTCCAAAATAACCGTGTCAGAGTAATGCTGCAGGACAAGGTCATGGCCACGCTCGCAGACATGGCAGCTTGTGACAGCCCTCTCAGCAACGTGGCCACCCCTGCTCCTGCCCCAGCCCCTGCGCGTTTGAGAGCTGTCTGTGTGGTTCATAAAGAGCAAACTTCTGAGCTTAGGCCAGTCTATATTATGTGAGGTTTTTTTTTGTTGTTTGTTTGTTTTCAAGAATAAAACTCAATAAGCAATCTGCTACTCAGAACTATCTCCTGGTTTGGACTCAGAATAGAGTCTGATTAGAGCTTGAACCTTTTTTATGAAGAAAAGTGAAGCCACAGAAGACCTCTTGCCAACACCGTTCAAGACAGCAAAGTACCTGGTACTCAGACATACGTTGTCACTTACCCGTGTTTCCTTCACCTCCTCGTTTCCATCAACTTCATCATCATCCTAGCAAAAAAACAAACCAAAACAAAACCTCAATATAATTAGGCAGGTTTGGGATTAGCAACATTTTTATCACAGTGAAATACCGCGCTCCTTATGATCTCAGAGAGGTCCCAATAAAGCACCCACGAGACACTCTTTGTAGGTAGGTGCTTGAGGCCAGCCTTTAGGAAAGATACCTAGACTGAGTGAGTTCTGCTCAGAGTGCACCAATGGAGAACACAAATGACAAATATGTTCCCCAAAGTAGTTAATTTTTCCCATGTGTTAATAAGCTTTACAAATGGTCTGCCTGCTCTTTGGGAGCAGAACCAGACTGAGCAAAGGAGAAATCACTTATCTCCTGATGTTCTGCACTGCTGAGACAACTTCCACAGGTAGCTGAGCGACTTACTATTTTTATTGTGGCATGTCTGGAGCTTGGGAGCACTTGGCAGGCTTATTTTTCAAATACAAGCACCCACAATGATACCTATTTGTAGGGTGCTTTCCTCCAAATTCTCTTGGATATTATATCTAAGAAAAAAAACTGTCAAAATAAATGTCTGGCTGGCTGCTATTGGATTTGTAATTCTGGTATTTGTCAGGTTTGGTAATCTAGTGGCCATGTAAAAAGATTGGTCCTAGGGATAGAACTACTCTCTTGAGACGGCTACTGTGACTTGAGTGCTCCTGAAGATTAGACTCTGGTCATTAGGAGAAAGAGTAATGTTCCTTAACTTGCTTAGAAAACAAATACCTTGACACTCGAGATGACAACATGTCTGAAATGCCAACATAATACTGAGTTACAGAGAACATCCTCTCCTTCAAATAGACTCGAGAAGGAAAGAATAGCCATGCCAGGCAACTTGGGCTTCGGCAGATCCTTCCCACTGCCTCTTCCTAACAGCTCCAGAGCTGTTCTTTGGGATTTTACGGAGCAACGGCAGATTGTCATGACATCGAATGTGATTCCATATAGAAGGCAAAATATTGCAAAACTTGTATCTAAAGTCTCATGTAGAGATAACTAGGGAAAGAAACCTTCTGAGAAATGATTTTCCTCCTGTTCTGAAGCCAGTAATGTTGCTATAATAAGCCTGTAGGCAACTGGGCAAGCTATAAAACATTTAACTAAGGAAACATAAAAATAAGCAAGAAATCACATCGGGTACTTGTGTAAAAATCAAGAATTATTTGAAAATAATTAAAAAGTGGGTGTTTTTGAAACAAGTCTTTTGCTGGGAATTCTGACATTTCCAGCAGACCCTTGTTCAAATCGTAATTCCAAAGTTTCAACATATCTACAGACAAACTACTGAGTGTTTTCATAGCATCATGCAGGAAGCCTCCACCTCTGAGGGGCAGAAGGAAGCCCAGATGTCCACAGCTGGACTAGAATTGTTGTAGACTTTTTAACCATGATTTCATAGTATTTATTCCCCTGCTGAAAAGATGATTTAGTCTCCTACCTGCTTCACTCATCAAGGTTTGAAGGACTGCCTTTCTTCCCTCAGACTGGAGAAAATCCCCTTGAAACCAGGACTAAGAGAAATGACTATGAGACAAACAGCTCTTCACATTATATGCTGTGTGTGTTCTCTGATGCTCCACAGGGGAACCAGATGCTTGTTTTCTTCATTGTCTTCTCTTTTGCAAGGGGGGCTAAAGGGCAGCCAGATCTGGGCTCAAGAGGAATTTGAAAATACTTCCAGTGGCTCATGACCTCTTTCTTTCAAAGAAGCTGAGATTTCTCATCTCTATTCTCCTATGCAGGCTATTCCAGAATTCTGCAAGAATTGTACTGATTTGTGGTCCAAAAATGGGCCTCCCTCTGTTTTGATTTTACATGGGCCAAATGGGGAAGTGATTCTGTTGGAAGTGCTAGTCTGATACACTGTTGGAGAAGGAAGGCCTAAGACAAAAATCAAATGACTCTTGGAAAAAAATCTGTATCTTACAAGTGGAAGGAAATTCACCTCAAGTATAACAGAATGAGTTTCTCCCCTTGAAGGAATTAAAACTCACATCTTTTGTTGAGAAAATGATGCCAGTGCCTCTTCGCCTCTCTTTGGGCCGCCGCCTCTCTCGGATGGACTGTTTGTTTGGAGATTTGTCGTCTAAATCTTGATCTTCACACTCTAGTCAAGCAAAGAAAGACTGCTTTGGTTTCAGTGATTGACATCTGTGCTTTTGCTAATGTACCTGGGTTCTTTTCAAACCGATCAAGGTCACTTGGGTTGTGTTGTGCTACACTACTGCTATTAAATGAAAGGGAATCCCAGTGCCCCATTACATCTAGCCACCAATATGTTTTCCTTTATCATCAGAGCCACAGAGAGATTACCCTACGTGTCAGCTCTCCGCAAACCATCCCAGCTTAGTTTTATACTGAGAAGACAGGCTATACTAGTGGAGTCACTCCCTCCAATGCCAGGATCTAAAAGCTCCCTAGAGTACTACCTCAGTACGTTACACAAAAAGGAAAACATCTGTTTACCTCTATTACATGGAATAGTCTGTGCTGTGCTCTGGGTTGGTAGTTATGTTAGGAACTCCATCTAAACAAGTAACATTTCATGCTGCTCCCCCCATAACAACAAGTTAATTGTGTCTGTAGGTACTGAAAGCTCTGAAATGCACAAAAATCCCTGACTGGGCACTTTCAGATTGTGCTTCATTCTGCTGGATACATACCATTCTTCTCCATTTCTGTGGCTGCACTTCTGAAGTCTGCTGGATTTACAGAGTCGAGATCCAGATACTTGTTTGTTCGAGTCAGGTAAGAGCTTGTATAAAGGAGAGGTGCTGATGTGGAGGGAGATACAGGCGTGGTGGGTTTGTCTGTCTGTCCTGGGCACCTTAATCGCCGATACACAGTCTATAAACAAACAGCCACGACAAAATGTTAACAGAAGACAGAGGAATTACAGGATGTGGGATTGCAGGTAACTGGATACTGAACAAAAATCTTTTAGACTGTTTTCTTTTCTCCACTGTTGCTGAAGACCTGCATCTGCCAGATCAGATCATTCCAGCAGACTGGGGTACAAACAAAAACCATCACAAAGTGAGAGCACCTGCCCATCATTAGTGTGTTTTCAGTCTGTTTGTGGCTATCACCACCATCAGGACAAACAAATTATCTCACAGAAACAAATGATTTAGAGTTTAAAAGAATATAAAAAAAAGAGTAGTGGCAAGGGAGAACACTGGCCTCTCTGGCTTTCCAGTTTCCAGCAAATATCAGTGGAAAATGTTAACGTAAAGCTTCATCCCAGTCTGTACAAGGATGAATTAACAGAACAAACCTTTTATTAAACAGAATTATCTATGATTTAAGTTTCATTTTCTGGCAAGAGATGAAACGGCGATACTCTCAGCGGAGACCAAAGGACTAGCTGACCTGTAAGACCCACACGGCCACATCCCTCATGTGGATTGCTGCACTCCTGCACTATTCCCTTTGCAGGAATTCAGTGCCCTGTCCACCTAAAATAAAAAGGGATCCCTAAGGAATTCCTATTATCCTCAATGACTTCGGTAAGTGCGGGACAATGGGAAGTAAGGCCGGCATCACCTCCTCATCGGCACTTCTGCTCCACCGGGGCCGGGTCTCCTGCCTCTCCCTGCTGTCCTCAGCGGGCTCTGTGCTCTCCACCTTCTCGCTCTGCTGCTCCTGAGCTTGCCGCTCTGCCCGAGACCGGCTGAAGGTTCGCTCGGCTTCCTGAAGGTCTGTAAGTGTCACCCCCTAGAGAGAAGGGGAGAGGGAGAAATTCCTTCTGTGTGCAAGTAGCCTTCTAGTCTTCCAGGTCCTCAACTTCAGGCTAACACAAAGTCAACCGAATCTTTTTCTTTAACACCCTTCTCAGTGTACTTAAACAGTCACTGGGTCAATTCAGCCCAAATATACATGATTGAACTGCAAACTTAAGGGCTGATAAACTGCAGAAATGACAACTTTGAACTCTAAGCCATGTATACCTGGAGAATTATCTTGATAACTGTGCCAGAATTTTGCCAGATTCTCTGCAACATTTTAATGGTAGAAAATCTCCTTGTCCTAATCAGTAGATTGAATCATTTAAGGATATTTTCAGCCTTTTGATACAAAGGGAAAACACTGAACACATGGAGAAAGCTAGTTTCTCAGACAGGCGATCTAGAGAGTTGACAATCTGCTAACCAATTGTTCTCATTCAGAATTAGAGGTAGCTATAACTTTGTACTACATAAAGCCAAGGAAATGCTGCCTCTGTCCTGCACGAGGACACGAGGAATTCCTTTCTTTTACCTGTGTAGACCTGCGAGTCTGTCGGGCCTGTCTGGATCGTGCCTTCCTCAGGGATTCTGCTTCCTCATCCCGCACCGGAGTCAGATATGACCTAATTAAAAAAATTAAAATGGAGAACAGAATAGGTTAAAGCAAAAGAAATGCTTTGCCTTCTTGTTTCTACAAGCTCTAGAACAGAAATGCTTTTCTCTATCATATGTACAAGATCATTTTAGCTTCATCTATCAAGACTACTTTTTTCTTCTGTTTTGGGACAATTTTCCTATGAGTAAGAGATACCCAAATGTTCAAATTACGTTCTCCCAATAGTCTCCAAATAAACACTTCAGTGTTGCATATGTTCAGTTATGATGAGAGTAACCATTTTGTGTACTGTTTGTACCATTCCATGTCTTTTTGCATCGTTTTAAAAAGCAAAATTTTATTCTCATTCTTATTAAGATTGCAAGAACAAAAATCCTGCACGGGCATCTTTCTCCCACCCTCCTTCCTGCCATTACATTCACGATCATAGTCCTTCAATATGCAATATGTGGTCCTCATCAATGAGAAATCAGTTATTACAGAAATCAGCCAAACTACAGGCATCCCACAAAGGCAAAATACCTTTAAAAGAATTAAGGAACACATTAAAGTAAAAGAAATGGACTATACTGGAGGAAACGGAGTCCCTTAATGCAAAAAAACCCCAAACCAATACAACAAATAAAACAAGATAGTTGAAATATGGAGTAAACACCAGTAAATTTCTTCAAATCTACGGTTTCAAAAGGAATTATCTGTATGAGAATATATAAACTGAACTCCCTGCACTGGCATTCAGAATAGAAGGAAGTTAGAGACATTCCTAAGCGAAAATTTATCATCATGGGGCACAAGGCAGAAGAGCAGTGTCAATGTGAAGTTTCAGCAGATGTCATTTTAGGACAAGTCAACAAAGCCACCAGTAACAATTCAGGACTCATTTCTATTTCCCCCAACATCCTGAAGCTCCGATGTGAAATGTTTAACTGCAGCAGTAACTTCAACTGAAGTGGCTTTGGTGCTGGCAGAGTTGAAAACAGGAAATAAACCACAATTTTTAGACAGTTCTCCAGCAGAGATAGACCACAGAGCAGTAAGTCTGATTTCCAGCTGCTGGAGTGGCTTCCATCAGAGGTAGAATTAATTACACTGGACTCTTCAGTCTGTTAATGGGCACTGATTGTTAACCCTGTCTCACAATACACGATCAAGAGTGCCTGAAAATAAATAGTCTTGGAGGTTTATCACTGTTGGGGGATAATGGAGTATCAAAGACCTGGATAGGTTCAACGAGTAATTAGCCAAGGGAGAGGAGAAAAACCTATCAAGGAATATGCTTAATTTGTTCTTTGTTCAGCAGAGCACCCCGAGACTCTCCCCACCCGAAATGCTCGGGTATATTTGGTCTGACAAATCCCGGCCTCAACTTCCCAGACTGCAGTCCCGAGATCTCCAGAGGGTCTAAGGAGAGTATGAAGGATTAGCCTGGATGGAGATGCCTGCACTGCAGACTTCTAATTGCAGGGCAGATGAATCATGCCCTAGGTGCTGGCTACGATGGAGATGTCTACATCAGAGCTGGCCAGACTCACTGAGCTGCACTTGCAGGGTGCAATTCGTCACCTTCAGAGGGAGCCTCCAGCCCAGATCCTGTGGGTGCATGCTGGAGGAGCTCCTTTCTTTCCATTGCTTATCCAGACAGGAACACTAGCTGTGATGGATATGCCAGCACCGGAATCATTTAAAATGCAGAGAGATGATTGCCTCCCAAGAATTTGCTGTTTCATGAATGAAAAAGCTGCTGTTTGACGAGCGAAAGCAACTCCTAATTCTGCAGACAAGCGGTCCTCTTTGCTCCCCTTGGTACAGTGCATATGGGCTACCCAGGTAATCGCACATAAAAGAAACAATAAACATTTTCTACAGCTTTCAACACATGCAGAATAGCTGTGATTTGCACAGCATCCCTAAGCAATAAGCCTCCTACAGGAAGAGCGCGTTTGCAAAATATACTGCCAATTAACTTCAGAGTTGTAGTAGAAACCAAAACAATACAAAGAACCTAAAAGGCATAAAGTAACTAAATTTGTAGTTAGGTGGTTGGTCAAAGCAGCAGCTTTGAATCAACTGCATTTGCAAGTCCAGTAGTTTGGATGGTTGCAGGATTCAGCAAGGAGAATCTAGTGGCATGAAGCTACCACTGCAAAGGGGAATGAGAGCAGGAAGGATCATCACAACGGTCCTTGCCTGGGATTCAGATCAGCTACTAAACACAGCAGCCCAGGTCTGACTTTTGAGGCAGAAGGGCTTGGTGGTGGGGCCAGAAGCTTTGCAGGAGCACAGCAAGTCTGCAGGATTTCCCTTGTCTCAGTCTCCCTACAGCTTTGCATGCAGGAAGGTGAGTGTACGGATGGAGCGTGCACAGATGCAGCACAGAAAAAATCACTGTGCATCTCATCCTCACAGGCTTCTTTTTCTTTTCTTTTTTAAATTAAGAGATAGGCATATTTTCAAACATTATTAGCAATCTTAGGCACCCAACCTGTAGCCGTGACCTAAATCTTCAAGGCGAGCGCATCCTGCAAGTCAGCCTGGCTCCGGGCATGCTGCAGTCCTCATCGATTGCCAACTTTTGGCTCCTGTTTATGCAATTCGCCACCGCCTGGCGCCTACCCAAGGCCGCTCTACGAGTATGAAATAACTGAATTTTCTGATCCAAACCAGCAGTGCCACTGCATCGTGACATAGCTGGTTTCTCAGAAAAAGCAGCCAGAGCCTTTTGCTGTTAATACAAGACGGTGACTGTGCTGTAAACATTTCATATTCAGACAGCAAACACCCCACCTGCTAGCAATCAAGGCACATTTTTGCTTGACTTGTCAAAGGGTTTCTTCTTTTTAGGGGGGATACAGACAGATTTTACAGTTTTGGCTGATGCTTCACTTTGCTTACAAGCTGAATATTAAAACACAGTAGTGTGCTAAATAGGAGGGAGTAAGCAAACAAACCAAAGCGAGACGGCAGGTCCGATGCAGACCCAAGGAAGGCTGGTCGAGATGCTAGAAGGACAGCAACACAAGGGCTGCTGAAGGAGGGGAAAAAAATCACAGATCGCAGCAAGTTGCAGAGGAGAGACAGAAAACAAGGTACGAGGCAGCCTGGAAACAGACTGCAAAGTTTTCAGTTGCATTTTCAAGGGAAGAGATTGCTTACTGAAGTGCTGCACCTACGTCACTCTAAGAAGTCAGGCAGCAAATAGCACTCGGTCCCTGCACATCTTTAAAGAAATGGTCTCATGGGCTGCATCTCTTGCAACGAGCAGCCTCCTTGCTAAGTCCAAAGCACACAGGGCAGATCAGCTTTTCCCAGACCTTTGGTTGCAAGCATATAAATTGTTAGAAACGTGTATGTGAGAGTCAGCAAAACCACTGCAGACGTTTATAGTTCCCGGTAGGGAAGAGTGTGCGGCCACGAGAGAGCAATGAGCTTCTCCTTGGTGCATTAGCTAGAAAAGTTGGGAACTGAATGATGAATCCGGCTCCTGCCTTCCAGAAACCACCTATTTGCTCTGTTAACTCTTTTAATCAGGTCAGTGCAGCACAGAAACGCAGATCCCAAATGCTGATCACCATCTCTGGCCAAAAGGAGAGGTAATATTCATGCAAGGGGAGATGCAAAACAGGGCAACAGCAAGCGTGCAAACACAAGCTGGGAAAACAAGAATGTAAGAGCAAGCCTGTTTATTGGAGAAGCCTGGAGGACCCCCCTTTCTCCTGTAAAGTAAATGATGCAGAAAAAGAAATCACAGTCCCCTGTTAATGCTCCAGAGATGAACACGAAGAGGGATGTTTTTTTCTGTGCAATGCAAGAGCCTCTGGTAATGCAGCTCCAAGAGCAGCCTCCCCTCTGCCTGGAGCTCGCGCTTCCAGGGACCCGCCGGCCCCAGCCGCTGCCCAGCTTCCCCCAATAGCTGCCTGGGAGAGCATCCGAGCGCCATCCCAACACTGCAGGCATTTCCCAAATCCTCACACTTTGGGTTGGTAACGGTGCTAACTAGCACAAAGCAAGGAGCCAGCTGGCTACAAGGCTTTTTATCTAGACTGTTCAAGCTGTGAAACTTAAGATAAAACTCTGTCCTCAGCTGTTGCAAGCAGATCCCATGTAAAAGCAAGGTTACTGCCTAGTACAGGATTCTTAACAGTCTGAAGTCCAAGAATGTACTTAGATTGATAGGCAAAAGATAGGAAAAAAGGCCAACAAAAGACTGATCCTGTCCCTTTGGAAAGAGCTGGAAAAGTCCAGCATCCCAACAAGGCAACCCTACAAGCTGGAAACTTGTCATTAGCGAGCGCAAGCTGTGCAGGAAACGGTGCTGCCAGCGGTGCCCAAAGGACAAGCCCTGAAGCTGGTGCTCCCAGCGGCAAATGGGTGCTCAAGGATGCACCCAGTGACAAATCTATCATCCCAATGACCCGTGAGACAGCACAAAAGCCACTTTCCTGCTCTCGCATCTGAGCAAGCAACAGGCTGCTGCTCCTTGCTCTATTATCCTTGTGCTACCATGTTTACTCTGCCTTAAGGGAAAATATTCATTAGAAAAGGGGATGCAAAAAGTTGGCCTATGATCATTTAATGACATTTAAGATAATGGGCAGGAAAGAGGCCTGGCCTGTCAGACCCTGCAAGTGTTTGAGCTGGGGATCAGGGCAGAGACAGCCTAAGGAGAGTGCAGAACACACCGCTCTAAATGCTTTGGTTTCGTGTGTGCTTTCCCATCTGCTCACACTGAAGCTGCCCATAGGCTCCTCAGGGAGCAGAGCTGGGCTCCACACTGGTCAGCCCAGTGCAAATCTGCCTGCAGCCCGGACGACTGCAACGCAAAAATGAGCAGGGCTTTAATCCCTGGGACAAACGGGAAGGCAGGAGAAAAACAAGCAGATCTGCAAACTCAAGGGACCAGAAAGCAAAACAGAGCAAGCCGGCAACACCGTTTCTGCGCTAAGCTTCTAGTTCCTTATTGAATACATTTGGTTTGGGATGGCACCAGGGCAGAGCTTCCCAGGCTGGAAGATTTTCCAAGAGGTTTCAGCTCGGCAGAGGACACCACGTGTCAAGAGGCACCGCTGGGCAGCCAGCGCTGCATCGACGTGCGCTCCGCTCTGCAGCCTCCAGAGGCTGAATCTTCGCTTAAATAAATAAATAAATAAATAAATACAATTGCTGCATGAAGTGGAGAGGGATGAGAGGCAGTTGCCAACTCCTGCCAGCTGAGGAATGGAGCGAAGGACAAGCTCCACGTCCTGCTTTCCCCAGAATTTCTCATTTCCAAGTGAGCGCAAGTCCGAGAACCCACTTGGACTTGCTAAAAAGGGTTCCCCTTTGTGCACCAAAAGCCGCAGGAAAAATGCTCGCTTGGCAGACAGGGCTCAGAAGCCTCCGACTGCCACCTCGTGGAAGACTCTATGCAGCCAATGTCGGAAAAGTTTCAAGGAATATAATCACGGAGCAGCCCCCCAGCTGACTTACCGAAAACAACACGGAATATTAATAATGTATAACAGGCTTCCATTTCCAACTGAGCTAAGATTGCAATTTCTTGTCATGTGCCAGAGGCTCTGCTTCCTGCTGTTTGCAGGGGGAAGAGATTGATTCAGTTTGCTCAAAAACTACTCCTACGGAAATCCCTGCCTGGCTTCATTTTCTTCTCCACCTGTAACCTCCGCATGCCAGTGCTGAGGAGCAAAGAACTCAGCAGAATTCATGATTTGTGTTAAATTCGTTCTCAGCTCTACTCTGCTGCAGTACTTTCTCAAATATCTGTACTACATATTATAGCTTCTTATGGCCATTTTTGGACATGGGAAATGATGTAAACCCCAAGTTAAGCTCCCATACCCTGAACATTTGCAGCACAATGCTCAGATGTGAGCGAAATCCTGGCTGCAGAACTCGCAATTAGACCAAGGTGCTCTTAGATGCAGCAATAAAACACAGGAATACGTTGGTGGCTGTGATAAGTAAAGAAGCACAAACAAATTTTGCAGAGAGACAGGGATGGGGAAAGGTGATTTTACCTTCTGCTCGTGCCCTGCTGCCCAGCTGCGGATGCTTTAAACTGCGTAGCTCGAGTGGTCGCCGCTTGCTTTGCTTGACCATTCCCGGAGGATCATTCCTGGAGGTCACTATGTCCCGGCGGGCCACCCTACAGCCCCAGCTTCTGCATCCGGAGCGGATGCCAAGGGATCGGTCCCCCCTCGCCCCATCCTACAGCCCGGCCTTTCTCCAAAGCAAAACAGGGCAGCCCGATTTCCGCGGCGGCACGAGCCACCTCGGCTCTTCCCAACATGGCAAATCCCAACGGCCGGGCAGAATTCCTGCCCTCCCACGTCATGTGTGCCAGCAGCCTCTTCTAAAAGAAGGCGCCTTTATCAAAAAGAGATTAACTGCAAGAGCGAGGCCGATAAGGGCTTTCGGCAGCAGGTGCCAGATGACCCCGCGCCTCTCTGTGAGCGAGGGGCCTTTTAACTTCTTGTTGTCCACAGGGAGGAAAATTCCCCCTTCCCAAGCTTGCACCAGCAGCCCCCACCGCTTTGGTCCCCAGGGTCTTTCCCCAGGAGACCTGGACCACTCCGGTCTAGAGTCACTCAATGAGATGCATTAGGGAGGCATCAACTTCAGAAAGTCAATCAAGGTGGCAATGAGAAAACACTCTTTTTTTTTTTTTTTTCCATCAGTTCCTCCAAAGTGAAATTTAAATGGTCCTGGCAGATAAACCCCATGGTTTACCTCCTAGGGAGAGCAGCGCTTCGTGTCTGCTGTCAGAGAAGAGTTAACAGACCCACCAGGCACCTGCGCGCACCACAGAGGAGTCACGCTCTGCATTTGGACAGGACAAGAATCACGAGGTAAAAGGACTTGCCAAAATTGTTCATCCAAGACTATGAGTGGAGGAGGATTCAGTTATTAATATAAAATTAGAAAGCCTAATCTACATGCTAGTATCATTAGCAGCCAGGTCTTCGGAAATCTCTTGGTAATGACGCAGAAGAGAGAAAATATTTGCTAGATGTTTCTCTAGCGTATCAGTGAATTTTATATACCTGGAAAAAATCACTGGGCAAATTCTTGAGAGCAAGACGATGGGGAGAGAAGAACCATCAGCCCCAACACTCCTGAAAAAACAAGCCCAATTAGCTCTTATTCTTGATTTCTCTGCAGAATTGGTCAAAGAGCACGTTAAAAAATGAGCAAGACGGACATATTTCCTGTCTCTAATGAACAGCCTTCCCGATCTCCGAGCATTACTATCCTGCTGGAAGCTTCCTGATGAACAGGAAAGAAAAATACAATTGCAAAATGCAATTAGACAAACAAACTGCCTGGGGAAGAGAGGGAGGGACAAAGTGAACTCCTAATTCTTACAAAAATAAGGCACATTTTTCAGTTCACGGGTGGCTTTTCCAAGTGTTCACACGCCTGAGCACGCACAGACTTGAGACCTGTCCTGGACACGCTCCGAAGTCCCTGGCAGAGGGACTGCCCCTGCCCCCTGCCCACCCGACAGCCAGCTACAGGCTGTGAATCGTGGGCTGGCCTCACGAGCTGCCCTGGGAACCACAGCGGGGTCATCAAAGGCTTCAGAGTAGCCCCAAAACGGAGCCCATCCTTTCGGTGCTAAGTGTCTCACAGCAACATCAGCCAAGCGGGGCAACACGGCGCAGCCCAGCTTGGCGAGATCTCCTGAAGAGCCGCCTCCGTGTGCAGGGACGTCAAGGCTCCCGCGAGCCAAAGCTGTCTCTGCAGGCGGGCAGCCCCCCAGGAGGAATCCTGCACCCCAGGAGAGGAGCAGCGGCTTCGAGGGACTCACGCGGGCAGACGCGGCTCGGCCGACCCTCACGGGGCGGCACTAGAGGCCGCTGTCCCCGCGGCCGAGGGTTTAACCCGGCACGGCCGAGAGGACGGCCCGGGAGCCCGGCGGAAACCAGGACAAGGTCGGTTTTGTGCCGGGAAGAAGGGGATCTGCGTGGGATACCGCCCGCACAGCCCCGATGTTCGCCTCGCTCCCCATTACCGCCTCGTTTGCTGCTGGGGGACGCGGCGCTGCTTGGATGATTTCATCCGAAATGCGAGACAAGTTGACACTGGCAGGGGATCATTGGAGCGGCCAAACTTTGGCTCCAATTCCCACAGGAAAAAGAAGAAATCAACGGGCAAAACCATGGACTCTAGAGGCTGGCACGCTCGCTCCCCAGCACGGGCGAGCTGCAGCCGCAGCCAGTTAAGCCGGGCACCTGCAGACAGGCCGGGCAGGCGCGGGCTCAACGCGGCCCCACCGCCGGCAACGCCTCGCGCTGCTCCGGCCGCCTCAACTCGCATTAAACTCCTCCAAACCCATCTCCCCAGGGCTGCCTTATTTCCCCCCTTCTTCTTTCTCCTCTCTTTAGAGCCCTGGGACGTGATTCCCAGGAGCTTGCAATTCCCGAAGTGTTTGCTGACCAATTTAGCGAGCCAGGAAGCAGCGAGTGAAACAACAGGGAAGAAGGGCGCGAGCGAGCGCAGCCCAAACCAGCTCCCGACCCTCCTGCTGCTCGTTCCTCCCCGGCCCGAGCGGCGAGTTCTCTGCTTTAACCTTTTGGCTTCAGCTGCACAATTTAAGGCCGCAAGTTAGCAGATATCGCTGGGATCTAATATTAGATGATAAGCTTGTTTATGTTTTTGTTGCTAAGAGAGAGATGGGGCTTTGGAAACACTGAAGCAGACCAAATGCTACCGCAACAGCTGCCGCTGGGAACTGAAATCCATACAGCGCTTTCCCGACAACTGTTTGCCATTTTCTTTCTCCCCACCTCCCTCCCCAAACGGGCCTGTTTCCAAAATAACCTTCTCCCATTTAGGTGGCCCCTCTTGTTTCTCTAAGGCCACACTTCCTAGTTGACAGCCTGCAAGCTGTTACCTGTTGGGTATGTCCTGTGGTTAAAACATCCCTCCCTCGTGAATACGGCTTCCTCCGCCTGCAAGCACGAGGCATCACTGTGTTTTTACCTCCCTTGGTAGTTTCAAAGCAATAGTTAAAGGTGGGAGGAACTTTTCTGGTGTTTCTCTTTGCATCACTGCAAGTGATGGTTCGCTGATAAAAAATGCAGGAGACTTAAACAGATCTCCTATATTATTTATAGAAACTGATTCAGTAATAAATGCCGACACAGTAATATTAATAGATGCTCTTTTTGGCATTTACAAGGACTATCACAGTCAAGCTCCCTGTCTAGACACTGGGCCAAGAGTCTGGTGGGTTTTGCCGAGCCCACATTTCCTGGGAAGAATCTAAAGCTTCTGCAGCTTTATTCTGGGCTTGCCAAACTGGAGAGACTATTGTGCAAGGAGCTGTGGTGTGAGCTGAATGCCCAACACGCACCCTGTCCTCTTGTGCACAACCTCGCTCTGCAGCAGGAGTCTCCTTAGGCAGCTGATCTTGATTCAACTGCAAAGAAAACCAATCCAGCCGACCTGAGCAAACAACGGGAACATGCAGCAGTACTCCTAATTTTAGACATAAGCATCCTGCTGGGCAAAGAGGATGCTCTGGAGTAGCTCTTTTGAATTATTTCCCTGCACAAAGAAATGATGAATACGGTTCACCCAGAGAGCTTATAATATCTTCAAAGCACTACCTACAGTACCTCAAAATCTTAAAGCTTTGAGTGTTTTCAAACAGGAGGCTGGCCGTCTTTCTTAGATCTGCTGCAGTTAAAGTCAAGAGGAACCCACAGCAAGAGCGCCCTCCCTCCATCTGAGAGGCTGAGGGACTGGCTGCAAGACCACCTAGCTCTCTGGAGCTCTGCCATCCTTATCCTTCTAAGTTGATAATTTCTATTTTCATTTTTCATGTCCTATTCTCACTCACACAGTTTGGCAATTTAAGGAGAGCTTGTTTTAGTTTGGAATCCTGTATCATGCATCCGTAGCACTTCAAACACATCACGAGATGTTGTTCATGAATGAACCTAGAAAATGTTTTGGCTTCCTCCTTAAACACAGAGGGAGCTAGGGGACTTGTGCAGTAAAGATGTCTTCATCTGGGCATATGTAAACTCAGCTGAGAAGAATCAGAGGGATGTTTTTTTTTCTGCAAGTGTCTTGGTCCAACACTCATGTCAAGATGGGATTCATGTTACCAAATCCAGCACAAGTGGCTACTGTGCTGTGCCTCCCTACATGGAGGCTTTCAGGATTGAGATTAGCAGTTAAGACTGAAGCAAAAGGCTGAAACATGCTGAAAAGTCAAATAGAAAATTATGAAATGAAATTTCTCCTACAATCCAGTGATGACTTGGTCCAAAACTTTAAGCAGCAGCGAGGGCAGCAGACTGTAGCTCCGTATCGCACCTGAGAAACAGTTCTTACATACCCAGCAACATACCCAACACGTGACATCTGCCACACAGGAGGAACGGGCTCTCTTCTCACTAACCTTCTGCGCTCCCTGGCTTCCTCAGCTGAGAAGTCCTTTCCTGCAGTTGAGACAGCACCGGCATTGGCAATACCATTGGCAGAGCCGAGTACAGCACGATTTGTGATTACGCCTAGGGGGGTGCTAGCAGAGATGCCCTCTGTATTTTTCTCTACAGCAGAATCAGTTTGTTGCCTGAAAGGGGCTCTGAAATAGAGAAGACATAATGGAAAGCAAAGCAAGTGAACGCAACTGCCAGCTGAGTGCAGACACCTCACGGGAGCACTGACAGTTCATTTTTCTGGCTCTAGGTCTGGTTTTGAAAGGAACTGCACACATTAAAATGTTAAAAAAAAAAGGTAGAAGAATAAGCAGGAAGAATTCATAATCTTGACATCCCTGGTTGTAGCAAAAAAAAAATGATTAGAAAATTATACTGGTGATTAAGCAGGAGGAGTGAGCTCCAAGAGCTGGTTAAGTGAATGCCCAGGAGCAGCCAGAATAAATGACTGCCTCTACCAGGGTAGGAAGAGTGCAGAATTGAGCACTCTGGAGAGCAAAAGAGCTAAGGTCCCATACAGCATTTTAACTGCTTCCCAGTGCACACACCCTCCTGGAACATCACCAACCAGCGCTGGAACATCTTACCCCAACTTCTTGCAGGGAAGCGCATTTCTAACCCACACTCCGTTCCAGCAGCCTGACCTTCCAACCCAAAGGCTGCTTTGCCCTGGCCCGGGCTGAGCTGTTACCTGGTAGACTGGCGGGCTGATGCAGTAGTGTTCGCACCGAGAGATGTGGGGCAGGAAGAGACAGGTTGCCACTGGGTGCCCAATGAGGTAGATGAACCAATGGTAGTGGGTGAGGTAGCTAGAGATGTATTGCGACTGGTTGAAATGTAGGGACTGTTGAGGTCACTACTTCTACCAAAGGAAGCACTGTAAAACATCACAAAATCACGTCCTTCAGAGCACAGTTCATATTCAACAGAATATCACCCCAGCCAGGCTCTCAGCTGGAAAGGGAGGGAATATTCTATCTTAGCGAAACGTAGGCAGAGCACAGCTTTTGGATGAGCCCTGCTGAGCTGCAGCGAGAGGATAAACGGGGCGGAGGGGAATCAATCGGTGAAGACTGGAAGGGAAAAATCCTACTGCCCTCAAAGCAGCACACACTGCAGCCCTGCACACGGGAGAAGGTAAGGAGCAAGGAGCAATTGCTTCAAGCAGGGAAGGAAAGAGTGACAAAAGCAGATCTGGCTGCAGCCCTTTTTAAGGATGCCCAGTACTCCCAGTTTTAAGACCTTTTCAATGGCTTAGAGCTTTGGCCAAGATGATTGGCCTTAATTTTCTATGGGGGACATTTGGCACAAAATGTGTGCATTTGCAAAACTGTTACCAAAACTGACCAAAAAATATTCAAGAATAAAAGCTGACCTAGAAGAAGAGCAGACTGGGACAAAGAAAGGTAGCTGTATGGAAAGCTGGAGTAACAGACTGGAACTGGCAGTCAGGCCTGGAGCACGAGTCAAAGCAGCCTGAGGCTGAAAGAAAACTGGAAGGGGACAGGTCACCTATCAAGGACAGTCTGGAGGAGGATCCAGGCCAGTTCACTCTGGCACCCAATTTACAAACAAGTTTCAGATGCCAAGAGCAGCAGCCAGCCCAGGAAAAGCAGCCGGTCCCTCTACAGCCAGAGTAGAGACTGATGCAGCCCGGATGGCCTCCACAGGGAGATCTTTCATAGCTGGGCTCTTCTTTCAATGGCTTTTTGCCATATCCAGGTCACAAAGGAACAACTGAGCTACTGCCAGCAGGTAACATCCTCCCACCAGGTCTCAAATGAGGCTTCCTCTAGAAAACTCCGGCTCTGGAGGACTGGGCACGTCCTAATGGGAATAACTGCCTCCCTTTGTTGGCTCTTCCCTCCGGAGCAGAAGGCTGAGTCTTGGAGAGGTGCTGGGAAGAGGGTGAGAACAGGGAGCTGAATGTGGCTGCTGTGGCTTTGCAGGACAAGCAGCTGTGGAGTTGCAGAAACAAGGGCAAGAAATCAGGGCCCAGCAAACTGAGAAGATGACACTAGTGGAACATGCATGAGGGGGCTGAGCAAGAGGAGGAGCAGGTGAAAGGCTGAGGGCAACCGTGGGAGAGCAAAGTCAGTGTGGATGTGGACAGCCCTCCAGCACCCGAGGAGGATGCCAAGGTGGAGAGGTTGGTGTGTGAGAGGTGGCTGGAAAGGAGAAAAAAGACTAAGGAAGGAAGGAACGAACATGGAGATTATCCAGAAAGACCTGAATGACCTGTGATGGACTGTGTTTTCAAAAGGGAAAAGGTAATGGGTGGAAAGGGAAGAGGTAGTGGTTAAAAGAGGAGACAGCAGAGCAGAAGTAGAACCAGGCGCTGGGAAGAACACAGACAGGAGGGATTTAGGAAGGGAAAAGAGGGAACAGAGGACAAGAACATGGTGATGCTCCTCAGTGTGCCCACTGCTA
The DNA here is from genome assembly GCA_032273925.1 of Rhynchotus rufescens. Lineage (NCBI taxonomy): Eukaryota > Metazoa > Chordata > Aves > Tinamiformes > Tinamidae > Rhynchotus > Rhynchotus rufescens. Next base: position 83,309 of record JAVCKT010023505.1, read on the forward strand.
CATACACCACCTCGTGCTGGGACATTCAGCTCACATTCCTGCTCACAAGGAGGCAGCCAGAGCGTTGCCAGCTGTGCGGGAATGCAGCTGCACATCCCGCTGCCTTGCACCGGAGAAATCACACTCTGACATGGACTCTAATGCCTCTGCTCAAGTGGTCACGTTTGTTGTTAACAGGACCAGAAAATTACACCAAAAGAGGTTAGTTGAATAAATCTTAACATCCATGTCCATATGAACTTCTAAAAAGGAAGATTATGAATTTATGGTAAAGAATTCAATATCAGAAATACAAAATAAAAATAAAAGTCATTTTTTAGAAAAGCACTCACACAGTTACACATTCTCTACCATAAACACCAGGGGGTGGGTGATGGGATGGAAAGCAACATTTCCAATTGCTAAAATGGAATAATTCTGAAAGCAGCCAGCTTCTGAAACTCACTGCCACAAACCAGTAAGGCAGGTGGGATGCAAACCCCTTCACATGCTTACATGCACACTCCAAACAGGAAAAAAAAATAAAATAAACAAAAAGGGTTGCACAAAGCATTTTGGTAGCTTTTGAACACACTGCCATGGGGTACTGCAGAGATCAAAATCAGATTTGCTTATGGATGTTAGACATGGTGGCAGCTATTAAGAACAACGGTCTCAGTGTAACCCGGGCTCCTAACTTTTGATTGCTGGCAACAAGGAGTTTGCAAGCAGGGAAAAAGGCCACTCTTACACTATCCTAACTCTTGCTTCTTGTCTGTCAATAGTGGTTGCTTTCAGAAACAGTCTGGGCTGCACGGACTGTTGCCCTGACCTCCTGCAAAGGTTTTTATGTGGAACAAAACCAGCAAGACCATGTGCCTGCAAATGCAAGGAAGTGAAAAAGCTGCATGCATGAAAAGGTGGTGACACTTAGGGGTCTGTGAACCCTTCCTGTGAGGCATCTCTTAGCAGATGATGTCAAGGGAAGCATGCTAGACTAATGCAGTCTGTTAAACCACTTCCCATCCAAATGGCTCCGTGCGAATAAGCTGCTCAAAGGCCAATATACCCCAAACTGGAGAAGAGGCTGCCAAAAAAAGGCTCTGTGAAATCTCTCCCTAGTGGTATGTGCACAGAGAAAGTATGAGCGACAGTCAGCATCATTAGAGCATCAGCATGTGCTTCAGCTAAACCTGACAAACACGTAATATTTCTGCAAGACATTTTGCCCTTACAGTAAAAAAAGACATTTATAATAAAATATATATAGTATTATATATTTAAATATATAGTATTATAATAAAACCTGTTGGTCATTGCTCACT
>JAVCKT010023508.1:0-14959 GCA_032273925.1 Rhynchotus rufescens
CAGGTAACACTAAGTTGCCAAAGACTATGGGGCAACAATTTGCGTGGCAAATCTCATTCTGTTAAATGGTCACAAGTGGGGCCAGTGCAACTGGTTCAGATCACAGTTCACAAGAGCTAAGGAAGGAAGTTCATTTCACCTTGTGCTGCCACATAGACAGGTCCTGGACTTGATGTTGGTGGCAGATAAGGAGGAATTCCTGGAGAGGTGTAGTGAGGCAATAGGGCACAATGCAATGTCCCCTTGCGGTGCTGGGATGCTTGCTGCTGTGGGGCCTCTTGCTAAGAGGAAAAAACCTGATGCATCTGCAGTTGCAGGGGGCTGGGGGATTAATGGTGCAGCTCATTTGAGTCTATCATAAAGCTGCTGCGCTAAAAGATGCCTAAGAGATGACTGAGCTTTTACTTGAAAAGGAAAATAAAGCTGGGAGGAGAAGAATAAGACAGTGTGTTGTCTGTGGGCCTAAACCCTCTTCTTTAGGCCTCAACAAGCTAACCGAGCCGTTGGATCTCCAGTAGGACTCAGTGCAAAGTGGATTGCACTAGAGAACTACAGTGCTTGAGTCTTAACTTTTGAAAAATCTACATTGCCATTAAAAACCTGGGCAAGGGGAATTATTTCCACATGCAAAAGGAGCTCTCACATTGGCAAAGGGGCAGAGAGGGTGGAGGCCGTCCTTCAAATCCCTGCTCTGCCCCTGCGGCCAGGGCTCGGGCACAGACTGCTGAGCTGCTGCAGGGGCAGCTTCTCTGCTCTTGTTACCTGGCCCGATGGGGTCACTCGCCCTCAGCGCGACATGACACTGTCCTCCCTGGCCTGCGCTGGTGCTGGGCACGGCCTCTCACCCCCAGCATGCCGCAGGCTCTTCCAGGCAGCGTTTCCGCTCGTTAATTTGGATTCTGTGCCCAGGAAGTCATGGAGCAGAACAGGCTTCTTCATTCAGCTCATTTGTGCACTAAGGAGGCTGCTGGGGGATGCAGCGCTCCACCTGGAATAGCCAAGTCCAGCTTCACTGCTGTCACAAGGAGCTGCGTAGGAGGTAACTTTTTTTTTTTACATTATTTTGGAATTTGGAGGGCAAGGGGCAAATTGCTGCTGAGGTCTCAGGGGCTTGGTTGTTCCCACTCCTCACTTCAAGCTCTAACATTCCCATCATCTAAACCTCCAGCAGCAAAAGGAGAGGCGCTGTGGGGAGCAGGTCCTGCCAGGCTGTTACTCTTTCCTATTGGCGCTAACCGGGAGTAGTTACTGCTTGGGAAGCAGCTAGAGCGTGGTGACCAAAAGGAAAACGCCTGCGTGGCCCACAGGGGAGCTGCTCAGGGTGGAGTCGCACTGCTGCTCTTAGCACCAGTCATTGACTTGGCACCCAGTCTTCCGCATACGTCTTCACTACAGCCACTATGAGCAGGAGATTTTTCCTGCCTCCCTTTTCCCCACACAGCCTCTCAGGCAGTCTGCCTACCCACACTTCTAATCCAGATGTTCACAGTAAAACAGAGCATCCTTTATCACAGCAACACCAAGCCTCTTCTGGGTATATCCTCCTGGGCATGCCCTTCCTCCTCCAGATCCTTTTGCTTCCCCTCCATCACATCCCTTTCAAGCTTATCCTCTTTACATGTCTAAAACTTCATCCCTTTTCCACTTATTTGGGCCATCCAGGTATTTTTCCTGAGAAATCAGACACACGAGAACCAAAGAAGAGGCGCCAAGCTTTTTTTGCCTCACATTCCTTAATGCACGTAATGTAACATAACAGCTGTTAAGAAAAACTTCCTAGCCCCTCATTAAACAAAACTTTGTCTAACCAGCACACGAGAGCTCGTTTCCTATGAAACAATTAAAAAAATAAAGACGAAGATAGGGGCTCAGCTCCCTGATGCTGTGCCACACAGTCATTGCTCTCCAGGAACACACTCGAGCAATGAAGAGGTTGTCTCCAGTGGGATTCACGTACCCAACAGTCGAGGCAGTACTTGCACCAAAACCATGCCTACTGCTACCCCAGTTACTGCTTGGCCATTTCAGTGAGAAATCCTTCCTGCATATCTGGCAGCGCTCACAGAAAGGAGGGCAAAACCATGATATTTACAGAATAGTATAAATGTTTATTTTTCTTTGTGATTTATCTGACTGTTTCATTTTTACAATATAGAAAAAGTGTATCCTTTGAATAGGCCTAGTAAATATAAATTTAATTTTTTTCTACTTTCCGCTGTGAACAGAACTAGAAAATGAACCCTTGCCCCTTTCCCAATTATTTTTACCGAAGTGGCAGAACTTGACTGTAGATCTTGTCCAGCACTTTGATGCAAATGGCTAAGTACAAAAACCAATTCCTAGGTACTACACCGGGGCGAGGGGAATCCGAGCCTCGTGTTGGAGAGAGCTTGTTCAAAACAACATAGAAGAACTAAGAGCGTCTGATTGCACCTTCAAAGTCTTTACAAGCAAAATATTCTCAAGCCAAGCCATCATACATAATTACAACTGTAATCTAAATTTCACAAGTGTTTTTGCACACTGTATATAAATACACATCACAAAAGGTGCAATGTAGAGTAAGACACAGAATATATACAAAATTAACATGGATTGAAGTCTAAACAAAAGAAGGCATATTGCAATCTGTTTCAAAAATAACATAAGTAGGTATTACTTTATTCACTTACACTAATTTACATTTATACAAATCTTACTGGACATACTCTATTAGGTCACTAGAAGTAAACTGAATATCTGCACTATCTACATGTAAAGTTACTGCACTGACTTTTAATAAATCCAAGTCCTAATTATGGAAAAAATGGCATTACTTCCAGTGAGCGATGGATTCCCTTTTCAGAGATTTGCACACGCAGATTTGCTATTTCTGCCTAGGGAGCTGCTGCTGCAGGACAGGGCTCTTCAGATGGTGGCCAGCAGGCCACATCTGCCCCCTTGCACCCCGGGGAGCCGTTGTGGGGGGCACCAAGCGCAGGTTGCAGAGACGGGGCCTTTCACCGAGCACGCAGGAGCAGGAGGAGAAGCCGCTGAGCGGAAACATCCTCCCATCCCGCTCCATCCTCACGCGCGCAGGCGTTTGGCCCGGCCGCTGCTTTGCCTCGTGCCGACCTTCTCCCAGCCCGGCCCTCCTCAAAACCCCACAGGAAGTATCTGCGCTATCTCTGTATTTACAATTACACAAGGAATACAAAATCCCTTTGGGGGGAAAAAAATAGCAATCTTTTCAGGCAGCAGTAAGACAGTTAATAAAAATGCCTCGGATTAAACATGGTTATTATGCTACTTTTAGGTCAATACGTTGCCAGTTCAGTTGGTAAATGTGTTCCACTATCAAAAACGTGATCTGAGCTTGCCTCAACCGATAGCAAATACTGAAAAAATCCCCATCCTAATGTATATACTTCCATAGGCAATTTCTTTTTTCTTTTTTTTTTTTTTGGTCAAAGGATCAGCACGTATGTTTTGGTAGCACTCTTGATTCTGTACTAGCATCCTCTATGATCACGGCTCCACGGTCATCCTAAACAACTCTTCAAAACTTTCAACCAAAAGAAAGAAAAAAAAATTGCCAACATGACAACATACAAAGAAGGAGCATCGAGACGACCCACACACCGGGCGAACATGATCTCCGCGCGTGGTCACAGGGTCAGTTTGGATGCAGGCAGCTCAAATCCCAGTCAAGACAGCCGCGGTTACCCCGTACTCTGTCACCCCAGCCTCTAGGGCTGGAATATCCCTCCAGGGAACCAGCTGGGCCCTCAAAAATGCAACGGCCAAGTCCTCCTACCTCCATGGAGGCATCTGGCTGCCCAAGACCTCTGAGTACCAAACTCAACCTAAGCAACAGCGCCCAGCTGCTCGTCACTCAAGCCAACACACCACGGTGTTGCGCAGGCAACGGGACACTGTCTCAACCTTCACATTCCAGCTTCGACAACACCTGAGCTCTCACCAAAGATTTGATCATGCAAAGCCAACAAGCAAAGAAAAAAAAATCGTCTGCATTTATCTCCAAGCTCCTCGGGCCCTGCTTGGTGCTTGGGTGAGATTCTTGACCACCGGCTGCGTTTCACACTGCTGTACACACTCAAGGAGCCTGCTGCATTCCCTCCTCAGCACCAGGACTACTGGCCCTTTAGATGCTCTATTTCACTTCTCTCTAGAATTACCTTGGTTACACTGATCCCTCTGTATTATTGGCCCATTGCCAAAAGCATCATCTGTTTGTTGTCAGCATCCGTGTTTTCTTATATGCGGAACATGATGCAACTCCATACACTGTAAATAATATATATTATAATAATTTATATATGCCCTCGAGGCAATTATTTGGGGGGACGGGAAGAAAACATCCAAGCTTTAGGAAACCCTAGTTAAAAGCTGTACAACATCAGGAAAAAAAATTCACCTTTAGGCATCGTCATAAGTAGAAGAGGATTTCGCTACGATTTAAAAGACTCTACATCTTGTTAGAAAAGAATTGCTCATTTCAATCTTTTGCAAGTCAGTTTAAAACAAGCACCAAATTAACAAATATTATTAAATCCTCCGCCCCGACCCAAAGTGTCCCGGTGCCTTCAATGTTGTGTTCAGTCCGCTTAGTTGTAGCTCACGTGCACGCGTCAGCAGTTCATGGCACAAGGGTCACTTTTGGACTTCCCTGCAGAGTTAATAACTCGCATCAAACAGCGTCCGAACTCCTCCAGGATCATGCGCTCCGCTGCCGCTTTGGACTTGCCCAGCTTCTCCGCCTGCTCTGCCTGCGCGAGGAGGCACTCACAGGTGGCATCTGCGACCTCCTTGGTGACAAAGGTAAAGGGCAGCCTGAACGGAATAAACGGAATAAAAACCCCAGTCATTCCCCACAAGAACAAAGGTCCCATTAGGAGCAAGTGACAGTGTGAACTGGAGAAGAGAAGGCTGAGAAGGGATTTGATTAATAAGTACATGGAGGGGGAATGTAGGCAGGAAGGGGCCAAGCTCTTCTCAGTGGGGGCCAAGGTTAGGACAAGGGGCAATGGGCACACATTGAAACACAAGCAGTTCCATCTGCGTGTGAGGAGGAACTTCTTCACTGGGAGGGTAACAGAGCCCTGGCACAGGCTGCCCAGGGAGGCTGTGGAGTCTCCTTCTCTGGAGGTCCTCAAAACCGGCCTGGATGCCACCCTGTGCCCCGTGCTCTAGCTGTCCCTGCTGGACCAGGGGGGTTGGACTAGATGATCTCTAGAGGCTCCTTCCGACCTCAACCATTCTGTGATTCTGTGAACTGCATCGACTTACTTGCCCCCACTGCTGCTGAGTGCTGGCGTCGGCCTCGTCAGCAGATCCGAGATCTGGGAAGACAACTTGGTCTTCGCCGCCGTCTGCTGCTGGACTCGAACCTCGGCAGCATCTGCTAAATGCATCAGCGTCTTGCGCTCCGGGCTTTCCTCAAAGTTCTTGCAGCCAACGCATTTACATATGGAAGAACACATGATTTTTGCCTGAAAGAAACAGGTCGTGAGGTAATAGTTGCAGTTTGGATCTGTTACATGACAAAACAAGAGCTATTTCTGCTGTAGTGTGTTACCAATTATCTCCTGGAAAAAAACACGGAGGTTTACTCCAAGTTCTGAAATCAAGGCAAGATGTCTCCCGGAACGAACGTTCGAGACAAATGCAAGTCAAAGATTTCACAGTTAGCCCTTTCTGGCCTTCAAATCCGAGTGAATTCCACTGAGGAGAGGGGAATTCCACCTCCGCAACCTTAAAACAGTCATTTAGTTGAAACAACAAGATTTTGGCCTTTGACTTCCAAAGCTTTACATGTTCTTGTGCAGTGTGTGCGCGATGCTGTTATAACTGCTCGGGTTCCTAGAGAGATGGTGCCAGACACGTACTCAGGACATACTGCTCTTCAGTAAAGGACACCCTCAAGTTGAGTACATAGTTGCTACGTTTTAAAAATAAATCTACGGGAAGCAATGGATTTTGCAATACACATTGCTTTGTATGTGCCAATTGCCAGAAGAGAAGATCAAAGTAACTGCTGTTGCAATACTGACAAGTCTTAGAGGGTCCATGGCAACATGAGAAGCATTTTCCCTGCTGCGTACTCAACGCAGACCTTGTTTACCAAGTATACAGACAACAGCAAGACGTGCCTTGGGTACTAGTCAGGCACCTTTTTAAATCTTGGCCAAAGTCAAAATATTACTGTCAGGAGGGAAACACAACTTAAGTGACAACGCAAAGCTGACAAGTCACAGTACCAAAAGGGAAGCCAGAGACTTCACGACAAGACTGTGTTTTGTACCTCATAACATTCACAGTAGTTTTTGAGACATCCCGAGCGTTTACAGTTACAGCCTTTGCTGTGTCGCCGATCCGATTCTCCTTCCTTTCCTTTCCCTATTTTGGGCTTGAAGGCTTCAGGGTTTCTGTCCAGGCAGGCCTGTCAATGCAGACTTAAAACATCAGTCATCGCACTCGGGGAGCAGGATTTAAAGGCAACAGCTCTAACCCCACCCCACCACAAGTAGGATACTGGGGTGTTATAAACCCACCCTAAGCACCCTGTAGCTCTACAAGGTGGAAGCTACTGCTTTGCCCCCAGCTGGACAGAGAAGAAACCAAAAGTCAGCTGTTCTGTCTCAGTGCTGCTCAACATGACGCTGAAATTGGTACCAATAGGAACATGCTTTTCTGTTCAACAACGCGAGAAGAACAGACAGAAAAGATTCCTCACCTTTATTGCTTTTTGCCTATCATTTTCGTGGTCCAGATTGTTGTAGCAATTTGTACAGTTGCAGTTATTGCAGAATTCCCCGTTTGCAAAACAATCGCAGTACCTGAAATAGCAGACATGGAAGTTAGGTGGTCTCAAGTTAGAAAACTCAGCCTCTCCTCAAATCATAATAGTTGTTGCCTCTGTACCCATTTGGCATTTGAGAAGTATCTCTTGAGAATAAGCAAGCTTCAGTGAAAAAACATTTATCTAGTCATATGGCTCAAAAAAGGCCCAGCACCATCTTTCTGAGCTACTTAACTCCGCATGGCTTTATTGACATGTTTTGGTAGAGATGCGCTTAGTGGTACTGTGGGATGCAATTGCACTCGCAGCGATGACCACTCAGCTCCAAACGCTGGATCAAATTGCTCCCCTACGCGCAAGGCTGCAAGGTCCACAATCTGTGACCAACTGAGGTGGACACAATTGCCCCTCTGCTTCATTCACATGGCACAGACACTGCACCATCTCCACGGAGGAGATCAACACTCACCTCAAATAGAATGGAGACCTCCCACTTTTCACGCACCTAAAAACCTTGTATTCTGGCTCCTGGCATAAATATGCAATGTCAACGTTGGAAGGCTTAGAAACGAGCTCTACTCACAGTTTCAAACACAGAGACTTGGTGCAATTGCAAGGCTTCCTGGGCCGGTTGGCAGATTCGGAGGGAATTATTCTGAGAATAAGAAAAAAAGAAAAAGGAAAAAAAAGAATTATTTAAACCCTCAGTTTTCACATGTGTGTCCCATACAAGCAAAGGAAAACCTGTACAGTCCCCTTGCAGTAGCTTTTTGGCTAACTGTGTTTATACAGCTCCCATAAAGGATATCTTTCCAACCCAGAAGGAGCCAGGTTTTTGGCTGCACATGTAGCTGCGTGCCTGAGGTAGCAATAAGGCTCAAAGTTGATCAACAAGTGATAACTAGTGCCCCAGAACACCTCTGAATACAGGAGTCATACAGGTCATATACCTTGGCCATGCCTTGCATTTTGTTCAGGTTGGAATTAAATTAAGTTCATTAAATGGAATTACAAGCTCCAGAGCAACAAATAAGAAAGCCAAAAGCCAGCATTCAGTCTACAAAAAGAAGTATTTTATAGCAGAGATTGGATATAACTACTCTTAAAAAAAAAAAAAAAAATAAAACAAGCATTTTGTGTCACTAGTCACTTTTGATGACCTTAAGTCCATTCTTACCTAACAAATTCTACATGTAATGCCAGGAGATTAAAAGAAACCCATTCATTTGAATAGCTGCATCTGGACTTGGGGTTCCTTTGCATCACACTTCAGGTTGCAGCCATGGAAACTACCTTTGCACACTCAGTTTTTGGAGAGCAGAATCGCAGCGAGACTTGTCAGAACCTCTAAAATTACTGGGGTGTGGAAGTGGAAATAAAATTCATAACAACTGCTATTTCCAGCAGAAAACATATATTTTCCTCTTTTTGAGGGGGAGCAGCTTATTCAGCAGCTCACCCTGCAGGAGAATTGCTTTGGAAAACGTGTGTGCCCAACACTCACCCGTTGAAGGGCAGCCGTGCTTGGGACTGGATACTAGATGTCCCTGTGAAGCCGGTGTTGCTTGCTATAGATACATAAGATGATTGCTGTAACTAAGAAAACAAAAGGTTAATGTGTAACATGAAAAATAAAGGTTTGCACAGTGTTATTTCCTGCAAGTCTTTTAATTGACATTTCATCTGCTGTTAGCAAAATATTAGGCCTTTTACTGCAGTTTCAGAAGCTGGTAGAAGTTGGGCCAGACTTACACATTTAGCAGAAAAAAAACACTTGATTTCAGGCTGTTTTCGTTCTCTACTAGATCATCTACAGCCACGTATGTAACAGAGACCACAAATAAATGCTCACACCAAACACTTCCTCAAAGCCATGCTTGTTTTCCCCTTATGCACCCAAAGGGATCCTTCCCCAACACATCAACTTCAATTTCTGCACTAGCAACTTACAGTAGCCTCCTCAGTCTACAAGTCACTTACCACCTACTTGATGTTTGTGGACCTGACTTTTCAACAGTGCATTATCACTTTGGTGCCAAAAAAACCCATAGCAAAAAAATAATTGGAATACAACAAAAATCCAACACATGCAATTAAATAAGAGGAACAAGATCAGTTGGTCTTGTTGCACAGTTTGGTTTGTGTACCCAAAAAAATAAAATGATTTATTTATCCTTATTTCTACTGATAGACTAGTTAAGCTTCAGCACAACTTGTCGTGTGCATTTCCTTCATTGGGAACCTTAAGCAGATGTCAGCAAAGCAGAAAGCTAATTCCTAAACACATGCTGCAGAGCAGGAACTCCAACAGGAACATAATACACATGGTATCAGCTCGATTCCTTGGCTCGTCGTCGGGTGAGCACCGTACCTGCGTGACATACTGAGCTGGAAGGACCGCGTAGCCGACGTTGCCTGCACCTGGCGCTGGTGCCAGTACTGTGCCCGGGGGCAGGTTCGTGAGGTTGGGCTGTATCTGTGGCAGTGGAGTGGCTGGCATGATAAGTCTTTGCTGGGGCTGACTGGTAGTGACTATCTGGGAAGCTGGGTTGATTGGTTTGGGCACCACCTAGGAAAAAAAAGTGAAATCTTGGTGAATCTTTATGAAATCTTTGGCTGTGCAAGGGTAGACTTTTTAATAAATCCTTGAACTGAAGTGCTGCAAACTGGACTTCTTGGTTGTCCAGCAAAAAGCAGGCAGGAATAGGCCCGGTGCGCTCAGCTCACCTGTTTGACAGTCTGTGCTGGCACGATGGGGACAGACATCCGCACAGGGGTTGCGTTCACCACCACGGGCTTCGCTAGGATAGAGAAACCACACGGCATGACAGTCAGGACGCACAAAGTCACGTTCCCTGTGCTCCAAACTTCCACCAACACGACTACAAAGATATTGTTCATCTCATACATTGGCTAACTCGTAGGAGTTTTTTTCCTCCTTTGGATAATTCATCCACTATCTCTGCTACATTATTTTCTGCTCACAAATACTCTATCTGTGTGTTTAAGATGAACTAATCCAACACCAATCACATCTACAGTGCTATGTTTGAAGAACATCTTGGTAAATAAGTAAGGAGTGCACGTGCACGTGTTTCACAGCAACACTCAACAAAGCAGGTTAGGTGCAGACCACCTCTGAACCCTGGGCTTGCCTTTGTAAACAGGAGAACATAAAAGCACATCCGTGTTCGACTCTGCTTATTCCATTAGAGCTCCAGAAAGTGTGAGTAGAAACAAGCAGAAACATCTGGCACTTGGAAAGCACCTTATATTCCAAAATATTAAGGTTGCAGTAGCCATCGAGGACTTGCCACAAATCACCCAGAAAACTGATAAGCTACGGGAAAAGCCGCCCCAAATGCTCCAAGATTTCAGCTTCGCTACAGAAGAGCTGGACACAGAAGCATTTCCGCAGTCAAACCAGCAATAACAGAATTACAAAACCTTCCTAGATCCATAGGTGTCTACCACAAAAGCCAGCCTGTCCAGCAGTCTGGTAAGATTTCTTTCAAGCAGTCATCATCTCAAGGCTTTGCAAACAGGGCGAGCAAACCTCACTGGGTACCTCAGTGAAGGTCCTGGGCACCAGCACGTACCTTGCTGAAGAGGCTGGGTGTTGGTGCTGGGATTTTGGCTGGCAGACGGGGTTGAGCTGTTGGCTGTTGTGGCAGTGACAAGTCGCACGTAATGGAATTTGCTTCCAGGTACCTGGATCTGCTGGACGTTTGGTGCAGTTGCCAAGGGAATAATGGTCTTAAACTGAGAGGTACCCACTCCTCCTACGGTAATGGTCTGCACTGCTGACTTCACAGCCTGTTGAAGCAACACACACAACAGTAACGTTACTTTTGACCAAGGCAAAACTTGAGCATTTACCCTTCCCTTTTTTTTAGTGAACAGCTCCTTAACCCCTAATCCACGAGAACAAAGTCAGTTATCCCTGTATTGACTTGACAGAACAGAGATGCGAAGTCATTAAAAGTCCCTCAAGTCTTGAAACAAAACAAACTCGGTTCCGCTTGCAAATCCTCACACCAAACTCCAAAACATATTATAATCACACAGTACAGTGACTCAGCCCCCTTCCCAACACACAATGTCAGTCATATTTTACTCCAGATGACTGAAGAGAACATTGTGCAGTTTATATTCAAAAACCAAGCCAGGAACAAGCCTAAGAACATTACTAATAAAAACATGGGGGTACGAGCGCCTGCAGAGCTGCTTGTGCTAGACTACTGCAATTTATCTTTGTGGATATAAATACATCTGTCAGACGGTTTGGGATGAAAACCTACGAATCAGTGAGCAGCCCTCAAGGTGGGAATGAAAGAGAGCACAAGCCGAAACATGAACAAATGAGAAAGCATATTGGCCAAGGAAAGAAAGAAGCAAGAATAACGAAGGAAAAGCAAAGAAAAAGAAATAAGCAGAGATTTGACAGCATTTTTTCTTACATCCCAGCTAGGGCAACAGCATATTCCCATTTTGCTAGACTTATTTCCAATTTCTCTCTGACTACGAATTGTTAACAAGGAAATATTTACCTGACTTATATGCATTTATTACATGAGTGGCTTGGTGGAGAAGGGCCCTTTTTCCATGTCTACTGACAACAGCAAAAGTCTCCGTCTCTTCCTCTGCTCTGTCCTTGTATCTTACTTATTTTACACTACTTCATCTTATTCCCCATATATTTTAATATTAGTATTAAATACATCATTGGTATTCTATTTCACTATTAATATTTCACTGATACTATGCCTTGTTTTTAAAGAGGTTATGCACCATTTACTACTTTTCCCAGCTCCCCGACTTGCTGCAGTTACAGAATTGACATCTATATTTACACGTATTTTCCCAAATACTGTTTTACAAAAGGTATTTTCTTGAGGTTTCTTTAAGAATATATTGAAACCTCAACAACCCACAGCAACTCATAATAAGCACTATCTGGGAGCGCAGTCACAGCACAAACATTATCACAGGGAGACCAACGTGGGCAAAGTTCCTTCTAGCACATGAATTTTTGGCTGCTGTCCAAGGACAACTAGGAAAATTAGACAATTTTCATGGCAGCTCTTAGTGCTTCAAAAGGGCCTGTGCAGCCTACAGAAACCCCTGTGTTGCTGTGGATAACTTGGGATCAGACCTGGGTTGGGGGGAAGTACCGTGCAGGCATCTCATTCCTATCTTTTTGGGCACTTGCATTAAAGTGAGTAATATTTTTACAACTGTTTTACAAAGACAACCTTTCCCAGGAGAAAAAAAAAATACTGGTGTCTTAAGTTCCCAAAGCACCAGTCAAGGTAAGACAAGACTGTCAAAACCTGCCCTAATCCCTGGTCTTGTGCTCTATGTGCAAATCTACCTCCCAAGCAACCCCCTGCGTCTTTGCACTCATAGACCTCCCTTCGTGCTGACCAAAACAGGAAGACAGATATGAAGACAGAAACAGATTACATAATTTACAACAGAGAGAGAAAGAAGTTATGAAAAACTTGAGTGCTGTGTTTTCATTTTTTAATGGTAATGAAATTTCTCCACGCTCAGATGGACAATCCTGACACTCTTGTAGAAACGGGGATGCAGAAGTCACTAACACCCAGCTCGGCAGCTCTCGGGGTCTCGCTTGGGCAGATCTCTGCTGCTCTCTTGTCAGCCTCAGAAACTGAAAGCCGTGCTCAGTGGGACACGAACCCTATTCCCAAGTGGAAGAAACTGAAGCACCTCAGGAACTCTCAGATGACTTGAGAAATTTAATATACAGAGGCAATTACTTGATCTGCACATGACTTGCCTGGTTGAGAAGCTGCTTTCTACCTGCATGCCCTGGAAGGCCCTGATGGTGGCTTACACCCTAGGAAAAGCGCCTGCTCCCCAGAGCAGTTTTGGAGCCTGCTCTTAAGCAAAAGGCACAACAAAAACACCGTGGGACGGACAGACTGACTGCTGCAAACTGGCACTTTGGTGCTCCCGCCTGCCCCGAGCGATGAGACAAGACACAGACATGCCAGAAGAGGAAACGAAAGCCGGTCGGTACCTGCGCCGTTGTGTGGTTGACTATGGCCTTCCCAGGGGAAGAGGGTGCAGACTGCTGCACTGTGAGGATCTGCTGTCCTAAAGCTACATTCAGGGGGACGCTCACCGTCTTCTGCGGGGAGCTGGGAGGCTGGGAGGCCACTGACACCACTGTTAGCTGCTTGGCAAAACAAAGAGGCTGGTTTCAGTCTCTGCACAGTAAACAGCACCCTGCACATATAGGTCCCCCTCCGCATCCAAGAGGGGCAGCTGGCAACCGGCACCTCCAGCTCTCCCTGGGAACAAGGGCCTGGCGCTCGGTCACCGTGCACCCGGGTGGCTCCTTCCAACTACGGCACCTCTGTTCAGATGCACGTTGGAAGCCTCAAGGCATTAGCAGCCTCTAAGGCCAAAGACAGAGAAAACTGTCACTGAAGCCTTAGTGTTGTCACGAATGGATTTGCTAAACAGCAGCTTTATAAGCGGTACTGTGCCAATTTTATTAAGAATAGAAGTCTCAAATGAGGGGAGCAGGAGGGAGTAACCATCTCACAATATACCATGAATTCAGGCAAACTCAAAGGACTTGATTACCATTTTCTAGTCTCCTTTTCAGATTGCTGAAGGGATCCATTTTTTCCAACCAGCTTTCCACACAGTGTTATGTTACAATATTCTGTAGACCTATGACCTTTCCAGGGTTGTTTTATTCCCCGTATTTTATCTTAGCAGTTGTGTAATTATAGAAGCTCTTTGCTCCGTATTACCTAAAAAAGTGTCATTCTGCCAGTAGTGCATGTGATATAAATAAGCATCTAAGAAGAATTAGATTGGCCCAGCTCTTGGTTCCTGCCTCAAACTCACCATCCTTCCAACATTATTCCTCTTGTCAAGATAAATTTTATTAAGTCTAACATTCAATTGTCACCTTGATACCTGCCTGCAGCTCAGCAAGTTTTTTTCCCCCCTTATTTCTTGTTTACCTGTGCAAATCCTTGGTTCTGTATTTAGCAAGGACCATGGCACACCTTAAGAAAAAAATCTTAGCTACATTGACTATGTAGCTAAGAGAGTAAGTAGATCTGCTTTCAGAATAGATGGTTTAGGAATGGCAAGAAATGGGGGAAACTGCTTTGCAGGGTGGACAGGGACAGGAAGGCTACAGCCAGAATCAAGTCCTTACCTTGTTAGGGGATTTGAGTGGCGAGATAGCTATTTTATTGGGTGTCTGCTGAGCTGTGGTACTCAGGGATGATCCAATAACTCCACTCTCAGAGATTGTTATCGTCTTTGGTGGCGTTCCTGGAGCAGACTGTGAAAGAACCCTACCTATAATCAACAGAGAGATGGTCAGCTCAAGTTGCTCCCATTCACAACAGCTTTTAAAGCCAAAAGCTTCTCTGGCTTTCACTATTTATCCCTTTTCCCAAGGGATATTACCTTGTGGGAAGAACACTGGAATTCCTTTTGTTATATTTGGCAAAGAACAAAAGGCTACTCAGTTCCAGACTCACTTCTACCACGGTTTCTATTTCATCTATCGTCTTGCACTATTGATATCAAAGCAAGACAAAACGACCCAGCCTAATCTCTACCTAAAATCAAATGGTAACATGATGATTAAGTCATCAAGAAGCACCATGGAAAAGGATAATCCTAGTGGAAAACTACCCTCCTCCAAAGTTTCCAGACTTCAAGACAGGCAGCACATAAATCAAGAGTAACAGCACACAACTAAAACCACCTGCAACCTGCAACGCATCACCATTTCTGGGAATTATACCACCTAGTTTATTCAACACTTCTCGTTTGTTTTTAGTGGTCACAGTTTTTCTTTTCTGCCTGCTTGTTTTTACAGTTCTTTCAAAAAACACAGCTTACACCTCAGTCTGCAAAAACTGACAGGCAATGAGAAATAGTCATATAGACCTTCCCCACAATGGCACCAGCTCTCAGAGCCAGCAAGTTGTCCTGGCCATTTAGGGTGGAGAAAGTGTATAGAGATCTTAGAAATACTTTCTTCTCATGTAGAGAAGCATTTTCACCCATGAGGAATGCTTCTGTCAGGGGCCTGGGAAAAAGTCCTCTGAATTTCTTCATTGTATTTATTTCAGGGAGAGGTCTTGAACAGAT